>MU914303.1:18505-28509 GCA_036418165.1 Cooperia oncophora | reverse complement strand
GCGACACCCTGGCCCGCGGGTTTCAGCAATCCCAATGGGGAACCTATTCTGGTTCCCCATTGGGACCGCTGAAACCCGCGGTCCAGGGTGTCGCAACCAAATGAGCTTCGAAATGCTCCGCATGTCACGCTGGTCCAGAAGGGTTTTTAGTGCTATATTTCTAAATTATTCTCTAATGTGTGCGCTCGTCGGAACGTCAGGGCCACCATCCAAAGGATCTACGGACATCAAGTCTTTGCTGAGCGCCCGTAAGGTACAGAGCGAGAGGTAGCGAACGCATCAAAAAACTATCCGTGGTGAGCAATGAGCAGAGATGGGAGGACCATTATAAATACTTCATGGGGTCGCGTCACAGGAAAGCAATAGTGTCGAGCACGCTGGGGTTCAAACCTTCGATGGTAGTTGCTCAGGTCTACGTTCATATCCAAGGAGCCACACTAGCATGTGGACAGCTCTCTTGCCTGGTAGTTATCACCCAGAGCACTTCCATTGAGCTTGGGAGGTGGATTGGAGCGCCAACCAGGTTGCACCGTATGCTGTACGGGTTGAAAAAACGAAAATCTTTAACTTTGTATGCACTACAGCACCTATTGATCCTCGATTGACGGTTCTCTTACATCCAGCCATCTCTCTGTTTCGGTCACGCCACCTCGCCCACTGTTGGACGACTGCCAGTGAGGGTGGTCGCATCTCTTTTGGGTCCTGGGATCGGCAATCCGGCGTTGGAGCCCATGTGGGTGGGGTTATCGCTTCCGATTCCACTGTGGTCTTGCCCACGCAGACGCGAGGACAACCCCGCTGTGGACAAGCCAGTAGACAGCGCATCGGCTAACCTAAACGGTCTTTCGACTTCGAGGTGCTCCGTATATCCCGCCAGCTGAAAACCTCTGATAACCTTGCGCATTTGTCATTGCACCATTCGACATTTGATGGCCTCCTCTCGACTGCTAACTAGACAGTATTTTTCAATGTACACGCCCTTAAAGGGAAGTGATTGCCACGCGCTTTTGTCCTGTTGAAAGGCTCGAGAAACGATTCAGACTCAGCTCAGGAAACGGCTTCATTGGTTACGGAAAAATGTCAAAAATCGTGGTCCGGCTAGAGAGCCATGAAGGATGACCGATATGGCTTGGGATTTTCTCGTGAGACCGGCACTGCGAACTGACCTTCCTCTTCAAGCCAGAGCTACTTGAGCGCATAATGCTGGTTGTATGGATCTTATACCAATGGAGGCTAAAGAGACGTTGAAAGTAGCCTCACACGCGCCGAATTTGCACCGGGGCTTAATCGATTGCTCCCTTCAAGTCTGGAGTGGAATTTCAGAAATCCAAGTTGCTCTTGCTCGCTTCACCCCTCGGCAGCAGAACTCTTCATCTTTATTGCGGAAGCCCTAATTTCGCGCAGGAACTTCTTCTACGGTTACTAACGCCCGGTTCCCTAACTCCGCCCACACAATAAGCGTGGAACATGCCTTTACCACCGTGTTCACTTGATGATTTGGATTTTCGTTGTGAACAAACCTTGGTGCACTCGTGTGGAGCACTCATAAAAAAAATTAATAAATGGGCTTCAAATGCAAATGCGGCAGAATACACACAAAAAATTGCTAAAATGAAGAATTCTCTTCATTTTTACTAATTTTTTGTGTGCATTCTGCATTACTGGACGGAGCGCAGTCATTGCGATTTCCTCATGTACGTCCCTCCTTCGTAGTAAGAGGTGGAGGTAAACCATGTGGACAAAAACTACAGTGTGTTTGTGCGGTTCTCCGCCCCACTTTGCTTTATTAGTGAAAATGTGTCTTGAACTCGAGAGTTCACGTTAAAACTTCTAATGCACCAGCTCCTTCATCTAATCATAAGAAGCACTCCAATCGAGTGAAACTGGAAAAATTAGAATTAGTATATGGGGATTCCGCGACCTGCAGTTTTCCCCTAATATTTCAACTTTTTCTTTTTACTTACACTTCGCGCGTCATCGGATGGTGCAGAGCTTCCCAATCATCGGCGAATTCCTGTCAAAAAAAGCCGCTTAGCGCGCCCCACCTTCCGCTAGATATGGAGAAAAAGTGATATTCACGAAGCAAAGACCATGCAGTTATGAATCTTCCGCCCTCTTGTATTATTCACAGAATGTTGCACTAACCGCCATTTTCACATCAGTTCTGGATTTCTTTGCGGCATGAATACTCTAACTCATTCATCGAGCAAATACTGTGCGACACATGCGACAAATTAAAAATATGGAAGTAGAGATTACATTTTCACCAAGTTCTGATTTTTGGACACACTCCGCGGTTATCGGATGGGCGGAGCCTCGCGAATGTTGCAATTTTCCTGCGGTCCGGGTCAGAGTAAGGAGAACAGGTGAATCACGGAGCAAGACACAGTATTTCCATTTGATGATCGAGAAATGTGTCTTTAAGTCCGTTAGCAGTTCCTCAATGGTTCAAAGTGTGAACACACAACCATAATATAAATTTCATTTACAGGCGCCATGAACATAATAATAAGAAGAAGCTTTGATGTTGAATATAGTTGAGTCGCCAAGCGGCGACTATCACATGTGTAATATGAACGAGATGCCATTTAATGGCAGCTACAATATCATAAGAAAGAAGAAAGAGATGAACGGATAATGCGCTGATGCTGCTCATGTGGTCTGTGCTACTCTTTAAGTATTGAGAGTAAGCCTCTTGATGTACTTTGCCTGACAGCGACCGCGTCGCGCGACGCGACGCGCCACACGGCAGAGCACAACAATGAGGGAATGGGCGGGGACACAAGACAAAACAGGAAGACGACCATGGCATCTGATATGAAGAGAATATTGGTTAAAGCTCATCTGATCAGAGACGTAAGGACGGAAGAAGAGAGAAAGCGGAGGCGGCGGCGACGACGGCAAGGCTGGCAGGGGCGGGTCGAGACATAAGGACTGCGGCGTCGCCGCGTCACAAGCGACGTCGCGCGCGATTTCCGCGTGCGACGAACATGAATCAACACGCAGCCATGCACGCAATAGTCTAGTTTTGGCGCAGCGCTGAGTAATACAGCTCGAAGGTGCCGGGGTTTGGCATGATCATACCACTCAAGCCTTTTCAAGCCTTGGAGTGGATTCACACACCATTCCTCTTTCGTTGAGAGGAGGCAGACAAGCAGACATGACGTGGCATACTTGCCTACCTAGCACCCCAAACTCTATTCGCTCCCAATCCTCATGTCATAACCCATAACCCAAAACTGATCAAACTGTTTGACTCCGCAGGGTACTACAGAAGAGCTTTTCCGCATTAATCGCTCTACTTTCAGGGCTACTTTCGTCTGACCATGAATGACTAGTTCTATAGAATGTACTATTAGACCCACATTTGAAACTCAGGGCGGGCAAGTTTTCTGACTAGAACAGGGACTTGCAAAACGAGGAGCGAGGCCGCCGAGAATTCGAGGATGATTTAATTAATAGAAAAATAAAAATATGTCCTGATTATAACAAAAGGAATGTTTGATGGACGACTACGTGCTATAGAACATCACACTATTCGTGCAGCCTCCTGGTAAGGAATGAACGGTTTCAGCGGAAGGGGGCGCGGCGTGGTGGCTTGACATCGATCGATCAAACGGTGCCGCGCCGCCACTGCCGCGCGTCTCTGCAAGGTGTTTTGACCGCGCGATCCCAGAAGACTACAAAATGAAAACAAAACAAGGAATTACAATGACTAGTAAAGACGCATGTAATGTATAAACATGATGCACATGATGATGAACATGATCAATAGATAGAAATGGGCGTGGTCATGGCCAATAAGGCGCATAGAGAATCAACTAATCAATACATATACATAGTTTGCGCACGCGTGAGGCAAGCAGACGGAGAGTGGGGGTGGGGGAACGTGCAGGGATGGTCCTTGCTAGGGAACGTGCGATAGGCGAGGACCACGGAATACGGTAGACACACAAGGGGGAATAATGGGCTCTTTTCGAGGAGAATAGGATTCAGATCAATCGATGTGGCATGTATCAGGTAGAAAATGGTACAGAGACTGAATCGATGTGGAATAATTTCTTGGAAAAACGAGAGAGCAGCCAGCAAACACACTAATGGAAGAACGTATTGAGACGCAGGGGAAATAAAATATATGTGCTAGATCGACTAGAGAGCTACCGCACCCGTATTAGTCCCTTTAAAAGGCAGACAACGGTTTCAACTTGCCCAGAAGATCTGGGGCCTGGCCCATGTTTACCTAAGATGTGTTAAGTAGTTGGTTAGAGGGGGTGAGATTGGTAAAACTTGATGTGTTGAGAGGGTTCTGGAAAGGGTTAGGCTTAGATCTTCGAGACCACACCGGTTTTCAAAGAGACTAGCACGGTAATACTGAAGAGTTTCTCAATAGACAAAATGTGGATTGACGAATGAGAATCCGCGGAATTCCTCTTGATTGATCGACCGTACCACGGCTACATCCGTGGGCGTCAATACTGGCTCTTCTTTGGTAAAGTCGGCGTCAAAGTTGTTCACATCACGTTTGGACTTCTGAAAAAGGCAAAGCAACAGTATGAAAATAGGAAATCTCATGGATAATGGGGACAGTTCGGCAACGGGGTGGGGGGCATTTTGCACCTTTAATACTTCCATCAACGTGTCCACTCATCTAGACAGCCTTTTCTCGAGTTGACAGGTTTTACCATGGTGGCTCGACAAGCTTGCTCCAGCTTCACAAGAGTTTACAGGTTTCACCAGAGTGAGACTTGTAAACCGGAACTAGTGAAGTGGCCGAAACTGTGAAAGATGCTCCACCCTCGCTCCTCTCGCCCGTCCTTGCGAACTGCGTCTGAATAATGTAATGGTGCGCCCCAGGGCAGCGTGCTACCGTGAACGAAAGTTGACGCCTTGAAGTTTCGTGCGCTCTGATATGATCGGCCCAGCCGCCAGAAAATATACTGACACTAAAATGACAAAGAAGCCGGAAAACCAATAACAAGAGAATTTTTGGCTGCGTGATTCTTAGGAGGCCTATTGTGACCCGGCCCTCACCTTCTCACAGCAACGCATACGACCTTATCGCTGGAGTGTCGCCTGCGTACTGCGCGCATGGATTGTCAATGCTTGCGTTTTTTTATTCAATTAGTAATTTTGTGTGAATAGAAAAATATTTAGACAGGGCTTTTTGCATCACTCGATAAAAAATCGTCCGCTCCTCAGGAAGCTGTGCCTGTTTTTTTTCGTGACAAATTGATTTTTTTTTAAATTCCAGGCGCGATTAGAGCAGAGTTGCCTCAGTCGGCCAAAGACGACCCGATTTTTCGAACAAAGAGATTTCTGGCAACGCTGTTGGCTAACGGGGGGGTATTTTGCACTTTCTTTAGTTTCTTTTACTAGTTATTGCTGAATTACTTGTCTCGAGTTGACGTGACCTGTAGGTTCTTGTGAAGTGTAAATAAAGATCGTGCTATTGTACAGCTTTACAAGAGCTCTACAAGAGCATTGCGCAGTCGTTAACGAAGGCAGCTAAAACGCCCCCTCCCCAATCCCCTGCGCTTTCTGCGTTTGACTGGAGCAGGCTTCTCAGCGGAAACTGTCCGTGAAATATTTCGTAATTCACTGGAATCTATCCGCGTTCGTGTCGTTCGCGACGCGACGCGGATAGATTCTAGCGAGTCCGCGACGTTTCTATCGCCGGCTGTTTCCTACCTGAACCGACCATTATTGGTGGAAAACACAGCCACTGGTGGGCTCATTTCACGCCTTCTGACGCCGCCCCGCAGGTTCACAACGATATCAACTGTACCGCCTCAGTTAGCCGCGTGTCCCCCGTATCCAGGGCACTAGCCAGCGCTACGGTAATCGGGCTCAGATTGGGCCGAGATCATCTCCCAGATACTCGTGCTAACATTCAGCAGCAAGTGGCACCGCGAGCATTTTCCTCACTCATTGCGTTTACTGCACAATCTTATCTGACAAGGAGCCATTTCGTTCCCCACCTTGTAAGTTTCAAGAAGAAGCAGCGCACCAACAAATCACGCCCACTGATCAAAGCGACTCCGCCCATATGATCAGCACGTAATGCCTGAAGTCCTTGAAAACTCACAATTTTCGGCTTGAACGGTGGTTTGACACGACGTGCTTCAAGAGCATCCCAATCGATTTCGCGGAAGAAGGGATGGGCTCGAATTGCGTCTTCACCGCCTTGTGACTGCACACAACCGAGACGTTTCGACGGATTTTTCGTCATGAACTGCAATACAAAATGCATATAAAAAATATAACAAAGAAGATCGCTTGAGAGGCCAGGAAATTGAGTTAGGGAGAAAAATAGTGATGAGATTCACCGCTTTCAGGATGTTGACTGCCTCTTTCGATAACCATACCGGGTAGAGCACATCGTCATTCAGAATTGCCTAAACAATAAAAAACTTCTTTTCATGATTCAAACAGCAAATGAATTATTTGACCCTTCACTACATGCATTGGGCTTTCTTCTAGATTTTTTTTGTACTGACCCCTCGGGGGGAGGGGGAGGAGGACAAAGTAATCCTTGTGCAAAACCGGGATTACTGCAGCGCAAAATCACCTTTTTACGCGAAGAAGTTGATTAACCCACCCTAGGGCTCCAGCCCTTCCTAGGCTGATGAGAAAATTCCCATTTTCTCATAGTAGTACTCATATAGCATAGTACCTCTCACAGTAGCATAGTACCACATGCTCACAAGGAGTCTCTTGAATGCCCCCTCCCCCAGACAAGAACAGCGCCCCCTACTATAAGCGATCCGAGAGCTTATGTGATTCCAAGTAGCGAGACTCGAGTGGAGGGGTGACTTGCGGGTAGCATTCCACAGATGTATGCAGGCCTTTGTTTGCCAAAAGGTAATTTTCGGTTTGAAAACTGAATATTCCAGGGATAGCCGAAACCACGTCGTGGGCTGAACGGTGCAGCGTCCATAGCGGAAGGGGACGTTCCCATGAACGCAACAACTAAACCGGCAGCGTTGCGTATGCTCGTGTCAACTCTCCCCTTTTATGCATACACCTCTGCCTTCCTTTCTCAGAACCGTCGCAGCCACACCCCTTGCTACCCTCAGATGAGAACTGTAATCCCTGCTAAAGTGAGATTTTTGTAAAAGCCCGATGGGCACTACCGCGACAAAGTTTTCAGCAAGTGTCCTTTACCTCGAAAAGATCGTCCTCGTTATCGGCTTCGAATGGCGGTTGACCGGCCATCATCTCGTACATCAACACTCCTAAGGCCCACCAATCAACAGACACGCCATACTCGAGTTCTTGAAGGATCTCCGGTGCGATGTAGTCAGGAGTACCTAAAAAGTACTAATAAGTTAGCTGAGACCATAAACGTGAAGGCTATTGCGGTAATAATTGTCGTCGGGGTCAAATTTGCCCCGATGTTAAGAAAGAAAGAGCATCAAGAGCACGGAATCCAGAAATTCCTTTATAACCATCGTAGCATTCAGACGCGCTGAGACCGAAAAGTTTATCAAAGCATCAAGCGAATACTGCAGCTTTTATGAGAAAGGAAAAGGGTAAAAAATTACGAAAAAGCTAGCAAAGTAAAAAAGAAGAAAATGGTATTTTCACTGGAGAGTATCCAAAATGACATACCGCAAAAAGTGCTGGTCAAATTGTCCTTGTTGATGCCTTCTTTACACATACCGAAATCGGCAAGTCGACAGTGCCCTTCAGCGTCCAGAAGAATATTATCCAGTTTGAGATCCCTGAATAAATTGGACTTGGAGGCAGCGGTAACACGACAAACGGCGCCAGCACATCAGCCCACCCCCTCACAGCTCCACAGTATTTATTCAGTCTGTCCCATCTGCTTGAGCCTAACACCAATAAGTGCAAGGTCTCCGACAGCATTGCTTACTCTTTGGAATATTTCATTTTGAGACAACTGTCATCTTGTTCAGAGACATGACCATGGATTGTATTAAAATAAAAAATATCCCGTTAAAAACACAACCTATCAAATCTCACGTTTTGGGTGTACCTCATGGATCTCCCCTGGTCATAGTCATGTTCACTAGGGTTTGTTTGATAACCAAGATAGAGTGCTGTTCGGTTTGAGAGGGGCATTTGCACTTTCGCTAGTTCTTTTTGCTAATTCATGTTAAAACACCGGCCGTTACCGTTGTCGTGATAGTTGCCTTAGGAGGGCAAGACATTATCAAGGACATATTCCCCACTTACTGAGGCGGAACAGAGCCTAATCGCGGCTTCCATGGGCGCGCCCGTTCTTTCTACCGTATCAGACAGGAGAAGATTCAATCGCACGTCTGTCTCCTCCTATGCAACCAGCGCAGAATATACCTCAGGGAAAAAAATCATTGAATACCTGTAGATGACTTCGTTACGATGCAGAAACTGCAAAGCGCACGTCACTTCAGCCGCATAGAATCGTGCTCGTGGTTCGTCGAATTTTCGTGCACGTTGTATTTGGAACATCAAATCACCGCCGTTCACATATTCCATTACAAAGAATAAACGATCCTAAGTTGAATCACGCTTTCCATAGGACCATTCTGACTATTAAAAACGCAAAGGAATGGAACTTACAGGCGTCTGGAAACTGCTGTGAAGGGCTGTAAGGAATGGATGTTTAGCGGCAAGGCTGAGAATTCGCTTCTCGCACATGGTACATTCGACATCGTCGTCCTGCACGATCACGTCCTTCTTCAGGATTTTAATGGCATATACCTCGTCCGAGCCGCGTCGCTCAGCCAGCATTACCTAAACAGCCAAGAAACAGTTTAGATGGATGAGTTAGTTGACGTCCATAAATTTCTTTCAGTTGAGGGTCAGAGGGTGGAAACCAGGGCACATTGGTTGGGGATTTTGGATGAGTCCGTACGAACCCCTCCCTTGGTTCCCTCCTCATCGAGCCGGAGCAGAGGAGGGGGGGGGGGTGGTACACAACACACGCGAAACAGGAAAACCACGAATAGTAGCAACTTCTCTCGAAAGGTCAAAAGCGAAATACAACCCCACTCCTTTACAACGTCCCTAAAACAAGAAGATCAATTACCAGGAAAATTTTCCCAGCGACCAAATACGACCCCTCCCCTGCTGGGGATCCCAAGTACGTTGTGCCCAGGTGGAAACATTCGACTTGCGCGTGGGGACGAAAACGATTTTGCAGGTGGTGTAGCGAGAAGAGGACGATGACGGCTATAATGATTTGGGCAATGTCCTTCCTTTGGGACTATTTCCACGAAATACGACCCTTCCTCAAAATCCCCTATCCTAGAATGCTCCCCCTTCCCTTCCACGCGCTATCTACAACCTTTCAAATTTTATTTTCCCACCTTACCTCCAGAAAACTGCCATCGAGCGGGTGACCGGAGGGGGGGGGATGAGGAGGAGGGTATATAGCGGGCTTATACCAGCCGAGGTGCCTCTCTTTCACTCCTTCGCAAAAGTACGAATCTTGGAAAAAATATCACTTCTACGGAGGAAAGGAGGACTGAAAAGCCTCACAAGATCAAATCCCAGTGGAGCGAGCGTGGCGCTTTTTGGTATTGCGCCACCTGTGTCAGTATAGCTCTACCCTCGAGATTACAGAGAAAATACGAACCTTGCCAAAAGATCCTTTGCCGAGAACTTTGATAAAGACGAAGTCCTGGATCGATAACGTGCCACCAGGTGGTCGCCCAGGTGATTTTGCCGGCTCCTCTTCCGATATTTGCGTCAAATATGCTAAAGAATCATTTAGAAACGAGTAGATCAAGGAAACTGGTGCATTAGGAACAGTCCACGCTGACTGAACGGGCGGAGGCAGCCAGCCACCGTGAGTTCCTAGTTAAGGTGCCCCTCTTTTGAAGTCGATAAAGAGAAGGGACCCCGCCACAGTGGAGGGTACACTAGTTGGCTTTCTCCACCCACTCGTTCAGAGTAGACTGCGTCTCAAATATCGACTTACTCGATCCGGAGTCGGACGTACCGATACTCGTTTGATCCGAGCCTGAGTCAGTCATAATGGATGGCTGAAAGACGTA
>MU914303.1:4003-15999 GCA_036418165.1 Cooperia oncophora | reverse complement strand
TTTGGAAAAATCGACATTGTACTTATCATTGTTATTATCAATTAAAAGGTATTCGTCCAGAATTTCTATCGCCGAGAGGGTCCAAGGGACATTTTCTCGCCACCTGGGTCGTTCATCTGGACGTTTTAAGGGAGAGAAGGGAAGAAAGAAGGAAGAAACAACGTGAGAAGAAGGAGGCTCCCCGGCTAACAGATATCTTAAGACCGTTACTATCAATGAAACGACAAATTTACATCATACTGTAGCCATACCGTTTGTGCACGTTCAGCTTACAGACAGAACACTGTAAGCCTTGATTGATCAGGCCATAAAGCATTGAACCGCAATGATCGCAAAATGTCGGACGTTTATAGGAATGAACCGAGAAACGGTGTGGCATGTTGATGTTGAATCGTCCCATTCCAGTCTGAAATTAAGAAAAAATAAATCCAAAAGTAATAGTAAGATTAAGGGAGAGAAAAAGAAGAATATACGGGACAATAGAAAAGGTACGATTACCGTATTGCGCTCCTTGAAGACGTTTGTGCCGCAATAACTGGATGGGTGGAGACTCATGACAATTGCGCCTTGCTCACTGGCATATTTCTCTTCAGAACGAGGTGCATACCAATGTGGGAGACACAATGCTTGTGAATCTCCGCCACCCAGACGGTTATCGCGGAATGTGCCTTTGGGAAGCGAACCCTTTAGTGGACATATTTCGCAAAAAACTATCGCAGAATTAAAGGGCAAAAAAGAGCAAAATTAGGGTAATTAGGACACTGCGCTAGATTTTGCCAGAGCTATGTAGAAGCCAATAACGCAAAAGAATCAATTCCGATTCTTCTGCATCGCAATCCTTTCGTTATAGCGATTAAAGTGAATCATAAGGGCAACCCCCCCCCCCCTCCACAGATATCGGCTCGATACCCAACAAAAAAGGATAATATTCAACCAGCGCGAAAAGTCAAATGAGAGCCTGAAGCATGGAAGCTATCTGGCCTAGCGCACGTCTATAGGGCATTCCTTCACGCAAAAGAGACATTTCATCACGACTAAAGCCCCAAGAAAAAATCTAAATGACAGAATTCTATTCTCAATTATCGAGCGGCTCCTGGGAAAGAGCGGCAACCGTCTTCGGAAGGGCTGTCAACCAAGAGTTGAGCATGCTCGTCAAACTCAGGGTCCTGGACTGGGTTGAGCAAAAAATTTACAGAGGCCGTGACTGCTTCATTTCTGATGTTCAGTCGTTTTTTATCATTTTATTAATAACAGTTTTAAGCACGCTTCACGCAATTCATTATTTTGAATTTCAACTTGCCATCACTGGATAGAGGGTGCAAAGGCATTTCACGATTATTATGAGTAGGGTCGCAGTGGGCAGACTTGTACCCGCCTCGTGTAAGAACGTTCTTAAGGTAAGGGCATTGAGGCGCAAAGCTGTTCAGATGGTCCCTCCTGAGCACAGCTGACTCCGCCTCTACTTTTTGTCTGTTTGTCTCGCTAGCTTGTAATACATCTCTCGCTGCGTTGTTAGTTCATCGTCAATACCGTAACCACGCGTCCTCGTTTGGATTGTGCGGCGCCTATATTAAGGGTGTTTATGACAGGCTGCACCGTGATTATTTCTCTGAGATAAACTATTGGGCGATTTCGTTCTCGAACAACGTTGGCTAATACAAGTAACTCCGCAAAATTTACTTTCAATCTTCCAGTGCCACTTTTCGCGTGAGAAGATATGAGTGGTAGCGTCCAACTTAGAAAATAGGGTGGGACAGGAGACTCTCAAGTTGAGAAAAAGCAGATCATCTGAGATACATCAATGAGGTTCCAATTATTTTGATCGCTGTGAACGAAGGGGCACTCAGCGCGTGAACGAGTAATGGGCGAGCAGATGGAGTATACACCAATACAACAATGGACAATACAAATACACCGCCATGCACTGATTGTGAAATGACTTGAAAAGGGCGTGGCTTGGCCTCTGTGGGCGGGCCTGACCTTCATTGCAGTCATCTGGGGCCCTTATCACTTAATTTCCAGCGGAAATATGTTCACCCCTTGTCGTTGCCCTGTACAATGAAGAGATTCTGTTTAGAAGACCTAGGATCCTGTTGCCGTCAAAACAGAAGGAGGGTTGATGGTCAAGCTTTGTGAAGAGCGCGATTCTTACATCCACCAAACTTTGAAGAATAGTCAGCGTTGCTCTTAAATCTAATTGCCCGCAACTGCAGCTTCACTAGTAGCGCGATTTCACTTGAATGAGGCAAAAAAGCAGAAGTTCCGCGAACATTGAGAATACATTGGCTCAAGAAGTAAATTTTTCAAAAAGAAGTCAAAGCAGACGCTCTCGACCACTTCACGATTGATTTCCTGCACAGCGTCAGCTTTATTGCCTGGGCATTTCCATACGACTTCTTCATGACATCGCTTATGTACAACCACCGTACAGACTGAATATTAATTGTCCTATCAATAAACAAGAACAGAAAAAAAAAACCAAAAAAAAACCTAAATAGGTTTTCCTGCACTAAACAGATTAACAGAGACATGAATGCTGCTGAATTAGGCGAAGGGGGCTACGAGACCAGAAAGGGAATCCAAATAATACCGCAGAATAAAGGAGTGATAAATGGTAGCTGTCGTGGCGGGAGAAACTGCTTAGATAGTAGTGAGTGTTCATCTGGGCGCCTGCTCCTTGCTGAGTAAACTATATGCGTTGGAGGCAGCTATAATGATAAACAACCGGGTAGAGTCGCCTGAAGGGTTGGTTGGGAACATGACTTGTTGTATAGAGGAAAGAAAGCTCTGCTTTTGTCCCTTCTTCATTTGCGTGCCCCCTCTTTAGGAAAAGGTGAACAGGAGAAGCACTTCAATGAGCTCTGTAGTGGCTGGCCGCAGCACCGCCCATACGATAAGCAAGGAATGTTCCGTTCGCGAGCCTGCGTAAGCCAACCCAATATTGCTTGGCAACCGAATAAGGGCTCACGAAGCTGAGGAAAAGGCACCATCAACCCAGATCTCAACCCACCAGCCAGCTCCTGCTAGGGCTCCACCATTTAGAAGAGGAAGTTCAAAAAGGGTAACAACTAGGCAAGAAGAATATGGACCTATATGAGGGCTCTTGGAGATCTAAAAATGGCTGAGCGACTCAAAAACCTAAAGAATAGCGTTGGATAATTTCACAATATCGGTCGACTACATTAGAACATTTTGCTAGGCTTTATCAGCTGCAGACCCGGGACGTTAAAAGGGGGATGGGTTTGGAACTCAGACAGCCTGATTTTTTTGGCTTTTTCTTCTGGCAAGGAACACACTATAATATCGTTCGTATCAGTCGTTTTCACGAATTGTTGTCGCGTACCCCTACGCGAACAATTGGGGAACATGGAAGTGCGGCGCTAAACCCAGCCCGCCCCTGCAACGGCCGTCAGCATTCGCAGCGACAAGACATACCACCGATGGGTGCACGTAGTACCCGGAGGTTTAGGCGATTCTGACCGGAGCTTAAAATTAGAGTGGAACTTAAATTGGAGTATTCTCTGGAAATAATCAATGCGATCAATAAATACTCACTTTGACATTGATATCCTTGTTTGCCGATGCCCCAGATGAACTCTTTACAATGTGCGCAAAAAGTCGGCTGTCGTAAGAACAACGCCATGAACTTATGACCGGTAACCTAAGTTCGATCAATTATCGATTTTTCGATAAGGAAATGGTTTCGTGAATACCCACTTCATGGATTTTTCGACGCATTGCACCACGACGCTGTCGATCGTTGAATGCACCTTGGTTGCCTTGAAGACGCGCGATGCCTTGCATGGTGTGATTCTGAAAGGGTAGATGGTAAAGGTACAGAGTAAATCTTTGCGTATTGGCATCAAGTAATCAGAAAATTGCAAGATTTACAGAAACAAAGTGAGTGATAAGCTTAACATGGACAAATTGGGGAAAAAAGGAAACTGGAACGTCCTATATGCGGCGATAGTCGATCTATGGTCGGTGTGAGATGGAAGGATTGTGTAACATTTGTAGCATCACGTCGCGCGCAAAGGCAGCCCCTGCGCGGACTCTTTGGGCGAAGAGCGGCTGCGATTTTGCAACGACGAAAAGCCGCGTAAATTTTCTGGCGGGCTGTATGACCTGGAGCGTGTAAAAGTGGAAACGAATGTTTGCTTAACTAAGATAAGACACAGACGTGTTGGACTAATACCGCGGCTAAGTTCCTGAACCCTTTTTTCATCACATTTTATGATTGAGCGCACTCCCACTCTCGTTTGGAGAGGGGGCAAGAGGAGAGCGGTTGCGCGAGACACCGTCACCGCACATCCCTTCCTTAACTATGGCTTAAAAGCTCATTGGAGGTATTCTGCTCTCTTAGCCTAAGCCTTCGTGGTATGGGATACAGGTTGAGTGGCCGTATTTAGACATATGAGATTTGTAGCATTAGTCCTGCTGAACTGGAGAAAATTAGCTAACTTGATCGACTTAGGATGGACCATCTGACCGCAATCTTATACTTTTCGCGAGTAGAACGTCAAACTTTTTTTGAAAGCTGATCTAAGGACTCACGGTACAGGGCATCAGAGGGAGAATATGGCGGTATCAGTATTAACCCCTCATGGATGAAATCCTTCCAAGAATGTTTTAAGCTGCGGGGATCTTCATGGAGAAGTAATCACAGAAACCGGGAGAGAGGTAGAAGAAGAAAAACTTGGGGTATGTTCGGAATTTCAAGCGCGTGAATAGTTTGTTTGAAATTCCAGCTGTATCCGATGCTTCTCTGGCAACGCAGACGTGGAGAAAATTAATATTAGGTTGGTCGAAAAGTCCTGCGACACTTTGACCAATTTTTCGGACTAAATTTTCAGTCACTAAAAGACATCTCCAATCCACAAGGTAATCACCACTAAGGACTAGGACTAGTGCCCTTCTTTTGCACAGCTTCTCATTTCCATTCTTATAGAACTACGGCAACTATGATAAGAAGAAGAGGTGGACCTCATTTTTGAGTAGACGTCGATTTTCGGAATTTTTGCCTTCTTAAGGATGCGGTAGGGATCAAAAAAGGTAGTAGTTAGAGACTGCTAACTTTGATGAATAAGCTGGGTATGGTCGCATTCTCAGATCAAGATCCACGATCTTTTGGTGTGGCCTGATCTTAACATGCGGTCTTCGCAATGCCGAGCGCTAGAGAAAAATTGAGTATTTTTGAAGAATTCAAGCTTGACGTCATCCATGTTGTGAGGTCGGTTAGAGAGGACTGTAGTCCTTACCGTTATGCTAGTATCCAGAGATACCGCTTTGAAGTCCCAATAACCTACTGAAATCTTTATCCCATGCACATCTGCTTTTGGCTGTGCAATCTACTTTTCTCTCTGAGAGATCCTGCGAGGAACATGTGCAAGATGTACGCAAGGACCCCACCACTCTCTACCAACCACAAGATCTCACAAATGTTCCTCCAGTGTGTACAAGGAAAAAAAACTCAGTCACGGTCATTCGGTATGACTTGTCAGAGGGGTTCAACTCATGAGGCATCCTTCATAAAAATTTTTTCCGATAACCGAGACTGCGGAGAAGCATGGCAGTTGTCAGTTAGGTGGAGCCTAGAGAGGTTGCCTACTTACTGGTGGTTACGTTCGGCTGCGCCTCAAGAACCTTGAGTAAAGGGCCGTCATTCTGTGCTGGTGGCCTACCTATACATTGCCTACTTCCGAGTTGAATAAGTCCAGCCTGGAAGCGCTGATGCAAAAGGAACTCTCTGCTATGGCAAGCGATATCCTTCCTTAAGACAACGTAAAAGAGTTAGCTTCCTCGACTATGGGAGTTGCCCTACAGGAACTCATAATATGGGACAGGTCGAGGAGTACCTCGATCTTTGAGGTATTTTTAAGCTTTGAAAAACTTCACGGAGCCATGATATACCCATTTTCAGAAACCTCAGGAGACATTCTCCACCCCCCCCCCCCCCGCCCCCCCCCCCTCCAACTATCAGAGATAAAAGACTATTCAAAAATGATTTTGTCTTTTTCTAGAATAGTTCAAACAATAGTGTCAGTGCAGGACTTTTCGACCACCTAAATAGTGTACTCAGTTAGCTATGGAGTTGATGACGGACCGACGGCTGGCACCATCAAAGGTAAAAGTCAGATCTTGGATTGGAAGAAGCAAATGAAAGATTCCTGCCACTTTTCCTGGTAAGCAGCGAGATGGTTCTTATCTTTAGAGGGGGGGGGGGCGGTGCTTCATAATTAATGGAAGACGCTCATGAAAGGCTCCTAGCGCATGGTAAGTTCTGTAAGTGGCCCACTAGCGACAGATTGGCATAAGATTCCCTAAGAAAACGCGATCACAGCTGAAAGCTCATCCTAGCTTGACTTTTGAAGCCAAGCATCGGCTATCTTTCACGGAAATGTGGTTCCCAAAGGGAAAAGAGGCCTGAAAGGATAGCCGGATAGAAAACTCCCACCCTCTGTGCTCCGAAGCCTCTTAATGGGTCAATGGTCCTCATGGCCGTTCTCGATCGATGAGAGCTAACTGAGCGCGTTGTTTCCAGAAAAAAAAAAAAAAATAATCGCGGCCCATCTAGCCCGAAGACTAATCATTTCAATGTCACATCCACACCGTGCGCTCTACTCACGCAGTCAGCACTTTTCACGCTATCGCACCAGCCCTTTTGAAGTTCTTCTTACGCTGTTTATCGACCGGGGGGGGGGGCATTTTTGTATTATAATTGCTTCCCTGGTTTCGGTTTACAAATCTCACTCTGCGAAACTTGTGAAGCTGGAGCAAGATCGTCTAGCCACCATCCTAAAACGTGTCCACGTCACCGCGTTGTCAAAAAAGGTTGGCAAAACTCTTATGACAAGGCAGAATGTCCCCCCTCCCGTCATAAATAGCGCCGTTGTACTTCTTGATTCCTGCGCTAAGCCTATGAGTCAGGCTTTGAAGATTCAGTACTAGCCAGATGCCGAATCTTTTGTAGAAGTTAAACTATGGAGCGCAGGGTCTAACAGCGCTGCTGCACTTGAAACGTCCCTGGTTTTCCGGTTTGCAAAAAAAGGTTCGGTTTTCTCTTCCAAGCCAACAGGGTATTCTGCCCCTCTGGAGCGCAACAGCGTGTACTTCCCTTTTGGAGCCAGTTAGTTAGAACCAGCCAGCGTGCAGGACACGTAGTGACCTAAGCATCTTAGAGATCCCCTTGATTCGCTCAGCAAGTATTCCATTTTCTCCACAACTTCACTGAAGTCTAATGCATGGCGCATCCCTGTATGCTCACTACCTTTCATATTTTTCTATTTCTCAACCTTACCGCACGCACCATAAACGAAACTGGCAAGCAATACTGAATAGCGCTTGACGTCCACCTCTTCCTTACCAAAGATCCTTACCGCCTTGCTTTTGGCTTACATTTTTGAATGGCCAAAAAATTATTTTGCCCGGAAGTAGACTTGAGAAGACAATGGACGATGAAGACGCTGTTTTCAATCTCCCAGAAGAATCAGCAGCAATTAATTAGTCAAGGAAACAGAGTAGAATGGGGTTCAGAAATGCTTTGTGCAAAAATTGGGATTAGCGCGAATGAGACTACCATAGTTGAGCAGATCATTCTCTCTCGGGGTTAAAAAACCCTCAACTCCTTTAACGCAATTCTTCTGCTTTCAGCAAAAATTTCGGCGCTTGAATTGGGAGGGCGCTCTGCTTAGGGGGTCAGGACCTCATAATGATTGGAACGCTCAATAGAAATAATAGAATATACGTAGTCCCCCGCTAAGGCCCACTAGCAACAGACTGGCTCCGGTTCCCTTAAAAAAGCGATCATACAGCGAACTGCAAATCTTACTTGGCTTTGAGACCAACATCGTCTACTTTCAATAAAATGTGGTTTCTTAAAGGGGAAAAGGGTTTTCAAGGGATAGCACGGGATGGAACACTCCCACACTCGTGCTCTGAAGCCTCTAATGGTCAATGGTCTCAATGGCCTCGATCGATGAGAGCTAACTGAGCCGTGTTCCATAATCCGGCCATTACCCGAAGACTAATCATTCTCATCACACCACGCTGCCGCTTCACCTCACCACACAGCACACTTTTTCCGGACTATCCACACCCTTTTGAAGTATTCTTGATTCTGCGATACCTATAACAGTTGAAAGAAATTCAGTACTACCAGATGTTCGAATGTTTTGGTAAGAAGTGAAAGTAGACCTAGGGGGACCTAACGGGCGCTCTGCTGTACTTTGAAACTCCGTTCTCTTCCAAGCCAACAGGGTATTCTGCCCCTCTGGAGCAACAGCGTGTACTTCCCTTTTGGAGCCAGTTAGTTAGATACCAGCCCAGCGTGCAGGACACGTAGTGACCTAAGCATCTTAGAGATCCCCTTGATTCGCTCAGCAAGTATTCCATTTTCTCCACAACTTCACTGAAGTCTAATGCATGGCGCATCCCTGTATGCTCACTACCTTTTATATTTTTTTCTGTTTCTAAGCCTTACCGGCCACCGTCCAACCATAAACGAAAACTGGCAAGCAATACTGAATAGCGCTAGACGCCCACCTATTCCTTACCTAAGATGCGCCATGCTTTTGGCTTACACTTTAAATGGTGAAAAGATTATTTATCCCGGAGTAGACTTCGAAGAAGCAATGGACGCTGAAAGACGACTGTTTCAAAACTCTGCCAGAAGAATCAACCACCATTAATTAGTCCAGGAAGCGAGTAAGGATGGGCTATTCAGAAATTGCTTTGGGGCGCAAAATTGGGGATTACCATCACGCGATGAGATACATAGTTGAGGCGTCATTCTCTCATCGGGGTTTAAAACCCTCACAACGCAATTCTTCTGGCCTTCAGCAAAAATTTCGGCGCTTGAATTGGGAGGGGCTCTGGGAGAAACTCCATCTGGTTTCTTTTGCGAGGTTCCTGCTGGATTACACGTCTCTTTGGCAAGGACTGTTTACTCTTAACGGAGCTCAGGCTATTGCACATCTCGAAAGGATTTTACAAGCCTCCACAGGAGGCACGGGCAGTGATAGATGGGAACCAGCAGCTGCCCCCACCAAGCCGAAAAGTCCGATGTATGTACTCCTTGGCAACTTGGGCATTTCTCTCTTACTATTTCTTTTAGTACCTTTCTAGTGTTTTTTTTCGAATAGGGACCTAATTTGACCAAAATCAAGCAACCAATTGTGACTCAGCGCTGTTGACGCAAATTCAGTTTACGACAAATGGAAACATGCTTATCTCCAGCTACCCTAAATCGATTGATTTCGTGCTTTTTCTTCACTTTGCACTACCGAAACTTCCTGATAGCCCGTCTAAGTATGCTTCCAGAAATTCCTGAGGTAATGAGAAGGATGCGTGGAAGACGGAAAGTGGCAGCTCTTTCACTACTTGTAATATCTGCTTGTCTATTGGCAATCACTACTTTTCAAAACGTTGGCGACCGTCCACGACTATTACAGAGTCGTAGGGAGCAAAAGGTAAGAAGTAGAAGTATTCGGGTATTTCCTTCTCATCTCTCTCGCTTCTGATCAGAAGGGCCTCGGAAGGGCAAACTCGGGCTCACGTTGCTTTCGAAAGTTCTGCCCTCAATTTTCTCCTGCATCATTACTTTTCTACTACGTTATCAAGGGGCTACATTTGGTCCACCCAATACAACTTTCTCTATCTCAAATGCTACTTGATGTTCTGAGTATCTCTGCTGAAGCACTCTAGGGGATTCCTAAAGCTTATATCACCACAATCAGTCGGGGCGGTTTCAAGAGAGATGAATGTTCCTATCCGCGACGCTTTCATCATTTGTTGTTTTTTTCCCAAATCGAACCTAATCTACCACTACTGGTACGGAAAAACAGCTGCAGGCGGGCTCACTCCGCCCCTCCTGACACCACCTCAACTCATTGTGACGATATCAACTACACATCCATGAGTATTGCTCCAACGTATGCAATTTAGGGCTTTATTATGGATTTAGGGATGTCATCTTCCACGACCGGATCCCTTCGATCCCAGTATAATGGAATTTGTCAGGCAAACCGGAGGCCGCTTAGATGTACTAACGCGAAACGCAACAAGGAGTTGACCTACTTATCGGATGATGTAAGTGTCGGACATCAACAGCATTACTATTTATTCGTTTGTTTATTTATTTGTTTATTTCATTTATTATTTATTTACTCATTCATATTTATTTACCTACCTATTTTTTTTGAAAGAGCATTTGGAGGCAGCTGGCGCGATAGCTTGGGCGGGAAGCTGCCACCACCGTCATTGGTGGAGGGCTGGATGAGGACGTTTCGCTACAACCCTCTCAGCCCTTCCACGAATTGCATCGGCAGCAACCGTCCGCCCCTGGCCATGGCGCCCACTGCCACCAGTAAGGGGGAGTAGCTACGGAGTGCGCTGAAATGTGCCTGCGTTTCGACATATTCGAGGGGTAAACAGAGATAGTTTTCTGATAAGAGAAAAGTCTTCGCCGTTGATCAATCCCTTTGTGGGATGCGGCACGCATTCTACTTCCATTCAGAATCGTAGTGGCTTATTGAATGCGATGTGGCCTATACAATGACTTGCGGTGGCCAGCCGATGTACAAGTCAGTGTTTTATCCTCCAGACGAATCTGGTACCAATTTACCGTCCCCGGGGGGCGGGGGGGGGGGCGGTAGAAGGCTTGGTTGGCCTGGGAGGGAGTCCACCCGGGATTTGAACCCGGGACCGCGCGAGTGGTGAGCGCGCCACTTTTCACTACACCGCCCTCGGTACTGATAATCATGAGGATCAATAGTGATTACAAAAAATATCGTGAAGCATACGTTTTCGGTACTACTCCACTCCGATAACTTTCTATTGAGCTTTAGCATTTTTCCGCTTTCTTTATTTCCCTAGCTATTATGTTTCATAACATTTTTTTCATATTTTTCGATGAATTACTCCACAAATATGAAAAGGGGCCGTTGCAGGAATGGCTCCACGTAAATCGAACGGCCATTGCTGCTACGGGTCTATCACTGGCTTGCTTCTATAGATGTTACGATCGACTCGATGGTGATGACATCCAACTGCAGTACACCGAATGGATACAGTTAAATGTACCGTTTCTTTAACTACAACGAGGAAGGGGGGGGGGCTAACAAGGAAGAAATTGGGTACAGATCCGGTTAGGAGGGCGAAGAGTGCAGGCGCTCAGCGTAAGAGTCGAGACAGCCCGCAGCTACTCTCCTCCAGCCTCGAAACTAAGGCATGGGGGCTGGGCTGTCTCCGCCCATTCGACCAGTGTGGACAGTGGAGCCTCCAGATAGCGGACACAGACATTCCGGAACATTAAAAAACTATTCTCACATTAAAGCCAAATATTTCAGAACCAAACACGCCCTGGCTGTGAATTCATAGAGACGTACTGTAAAAAGACAACCTTTCCTGGGACCACCGTCTACTACAACAACCATAACCAAGTGCTCCGACGGAACCTCTCATCGACAGTCGCCGACACCGGCGGCAGGAAAAGCGTCATCGTAATCGTATTCGATTCGATGTCTCATTCGAATTTCATTCGGAATATGCCAAAGAGTTTGAAGGTGAGAATTCAATCTGAACTGAATTTTCGGATTTTCTAGCATTCCAGATGACAGAGAGATTCAATCAAAGGTCTTGGAGATTGTTAAGGATTTTTCAGCTAAAAATTCTTTCAGGTTCTGAAGTCGTTGTACAAATCGCACATATTCGACGGAATGAGCAAAGTTGGCGATCAGTCCTTTCCAAACGCTGTCGCGTTTTTGGCAGGTAAGCGCAGTTGGTTCTAATGTACAGTAGCCCTGGCCACTCTGTCGACCCATACCTCTCTAGAAGCTAAATATGGTAAGATTTAGGCTGAGCTGGCCTAAATCGCTTCATGGGCTTCTTTTCCCCGTTACTGCATATTTCACTCCCTACGGAAAGAATTAATTGGAGCGCTGCGCCTTCTGCAATTGTGTGTATTTCTCTTTGCTACACAGAAAGGGAGAGGAGGGAGG
>MU914302.1:13098-23156 GCA_036418165.1 Cooperia oncophora | reverse complement strand
CGTCCTCTGTCTGGGCAGCGAAAACTTTGCTGATATGTGACTCGGTCGAAGTGACTTTTTTTGGCCCCCCTGTATATTTATGAAGCTATGTACACGCTTCTATGTTTACGTAAGTTAAAACTTCTCGTCACCGTTACCAAGCTGTCGAGCCAACGAATGATTTTTCGGAATAAACAAGAAATTCGAGCAGACACCTTCTCATTCGAAATCAGTGGGGTGAATCAAATCCAGGACGGACTCTCCACCAGTTTCAATCTTCGAACCGGATCATGTGTGCCCTTATGTCTCAGCGGCCATTTTTGTCAAAATCAACTGAAATCAGAGCTTTGCCGTGGTCTATCGCAGCACATATACCTCTTGCAGAAACGCTTGCATCCTTTCTCCATTCTTGGAGCAGTAGCAGAATCTCAAAACTTCTTCAAGGTTAATTCCAGAAGTCATAATAGCATTGAAACCTTCTATAGGGTCGGAACGTTCTATAGGTAAAGTCCATTGTTCATACATGCTTTGTGTGGTAGACACAAAATTTCAAAAATTTCGCAACATGCAGAACAGTGGCGGGAAACTTCTCAGGCAACTTAGAACATCCTAGCATCACTAGGTGAAAGTGTTTGAAATATTCTCACCATTTATTTTTTGGATTCCTTTGAACCTCGTAGGGTGCCATACTAAAAGGGATAGTCGTTAATTAATGACAAAATATTATAATGATGACACCAGAATCTCGTTCAGCTCGTTAACGGTACCGGTCATAACAAAAGCAGTGCAGTCCTCAGAACCAAAAAAATGGTGTAAAAGAGCGGAACATTCTAACTGTGCAAGATTGTTATTGTTTTATTGTTATTGTGAGGTCTCATTGTTGATCTAACGGCTGATGGTAGAGCACACGGTGATCGGTCTGCTGGCAAGCGCAGGAAATCGTTCTTCACTGGAGCCTAATCAGGCTCTTATAGTTGCTAACTTCTTGAGCAATAATGAATCATTGTCCCTAACTGCTTTTCACCACGTCTGGATGCACTTTCTTCCGACTTGGAAGTCGAACAGGAAACCACTACTGAACGCACTGATTATTACGTCAAGTGAAGTGCTATTTTTTAGACGAGCAAAGAAGTATGAACAGCGGGGCTTGAGAAAGTTTGGTAGTTTCTTTCACCACTTAGGCTCAGAACCGTCGTAGCCCCTCTCTCTGTCCTCTCCCAGTATGGTCAAAAGCGGGTTCACATGGCCTAAAGCGTATAATCCTTAATTGACCATGCATAAACTTCATGTCCACTTTGTTGCTTAAGGAACATCGATCACTGCGCTAACTCTGGAGAAATGCACACAGATTGAAAGATTCAAAAGCCGGATATTAGCATTTTGTGTTACTAAAGAAATAGAGTAAAATTAAAGACAAGTAAAAGTCTCTCACAGAAAACAGCGCATTTTGTCGTCTTTTGCTGACATATCTACAACAGACTTCATCGTTTTCATATTCCATGCGACATCATCGTCTAACTTAACGATACCTTGCACATCGGTACAGGTGACGGCGGCGTACCGTAGTGCGGCCATAGCCTACAAGTTTTCAAATGTTAGGTTGGTAAATAAATTAAGATGAAGATTCGAAAGCCGTCATCTCAAATAATGAAAAATCACTTGTGAATGTACATATATTTTGTCAACGTCCAGTGGGTCATGTCTTTCGGTCATAACTTGGCTGTATGCGCGTCGAAGGACACGATGAAACCCCACCCGGAGTCGCGGCACATTTAGAATATTTTATGATCAGGTGAGGTGAAAGTTTGAAAACAGCTGGCGATCTTATGAAGAGGAATAATATGCTTTCATTTGCCTACGCGCTTCTACTTCTTTTTACCGTTTTGTGCCATATCCTAGTGCGGTCTACCATGCGAAACTTGTAGTCCATATTGCACTGTTGTTCGTGCTATTCTAAGATGAATTGCTAAGCCTTACATTTTCTCTATTGACGAACGCTCACACACATGAACCCATCAGGATTTAACAACGAAAAAGCGAAAGAAACAAAGTGCAACCGTGCCAGGACTTATTTATCACTTTGATATAATTAGCATCACATTTCACCTTGAGAGTAAGGTTCCTGTAGGTATCACTGAAATCGGCTTGTAACATATCGCCATATGTAGTCGCCTCGTAGTTTAAGGCGTCTCTGAATGACTCGTTCTGCGATAATCCAATAGCAAACACAATGCTGTAGTTGAACTGAAAATCATTGGTTACTGTTGACATCTGTGAAGAAAGACATAATCCACTCCAGTTTTGTGTGCTTGATGTTGTTGAGGAATAATCCACTGCACCTAACTCATTACTGTAGCTCCTAGCTGCCTGAACTGGAGAGGAGTTGGAGACCCCACCGAGCTAGGCACACTGGTAAGCTCACTCTACTCATGTGGTCACTGTGAACGGTTACCATAAGGGACAACTTGTACACAAAATCGAATGACAACTACAATACAAACCTTGTCTTGAAACTGCCCGTACGTATTACGCCATCTTTGTCGTGTCTCTGTGTCGCTTGCGCTGACGATTACGATCACCAAATAATGCACATGATCACATATGCCACTCCTGGGCACAATGGTATAATTCAGCACAGCAAGTCGCTGAATACTACACGTTTGATTACTGCACAGTTCAGGATACGGGGCAAAGTCCCTCGAGAGGGAGAAGCAGTTCACAATTTTCGCTACAGTCCCGAAAGATTCATTAGCGCAAAACCTTCACTGCATTCTAACTTTCGGTTACGCGACTGCTTGGATCATTTTCGTGGTCCTGTAACAAAACCTGAAGCGCGGGCAGATAAAAGATTGGGCGTCGGAACCCGGTGCATGGCCCTTTGTTCATTGGTAAAAAGCAACAAATGCAGCACCTCATCATAGTAGTCCACCTGGCCGTACATCTGCTGGACTAACAAGTTCGCAGATCTCAAATCAAGCTCGCTCGCATTTGCCGGTGTTCTCTAAGGAAACTCTGATTAATAATCAAGTTGAAAATATCTGACTGATGCATATTCGTCACAAAATTAAACATACCTTACGCCTTGAAATAGAGACAGTCGACAGAGATTTCTTCATCAGGAACAGCAGTGATGCTGCTATAGCTATGAATATGAGATAACGAAATAGCTTGGACATCTGATAGTTAAATAAGATGAATTAATCTACAAATAGATATTTATATCGTCGCAACAGTCGGATCGCAGTTACTCGGTATCCGTCTACAGCGTTCCCATCACTGACTGTATATTTTTGAATCGATCATTACTGGTAGAGCAAGGCAGTCGAAGATGGGCTCCTGCCGCGCTGCTCTTGCCCCCCTCCTCCAGTAATATAGGAAATAATAGTAATAGAATCCTCGCAAGATAAAAATTGTTGATAAATCAACAATACTGAAGTAAAATATTATAACTGAAAATTTGTATCAGACGTAGCCAGTGGCGTATCAACAGTAGTAAGTAATGTAACGGATCTCGCTCTCTTTCTTGTGGCATTCGAATTTGTCACGACAATATCGTCTAATTTTGCCAGCGTTGGAGGAAATTGTTATCAAGAGGTGGGAATATTCTGAAAATTCTTCATTGCAGCCAATTTGGTCAATATCTACAGACTGAAACTCCATCGGAGAGCTCCAGCTCTATGGATCCTAGATACATTGTGGATATTTACAGAGTTTAGCGAAATGTCATAAATAGCGGTGACCTTTCCGCCGACACCACCATCATCTTTCATAAATACCATTAGTGAACGGATCTTGCTGCTGAATTTCTGCCTGCTTTCCTTGTATTAGAAAACGGGAGCCATTTTGGTTCTGCGAAGCATCCGGAAAGTATCATGGTTAATGTAGTAGGTTTGGCCACTCCAAAACTATTTAACTCCTAACCATAGGCAAAAAACTATCGTGCGCTGGTTTGCAATTGCTTTTTCGCACTTCCCAGAGTTGAGAGCCTCACGTTGCGGATTATTCATGTCATACGAACGGCAATAATTCATTCAACTGGTATAGGTCACGATTGCAACGAAGAAGTTAACACATAATTCATGTAATACATCATGAATGCACACATAGGCAAGGCATGGAATCACTCTCACTCATTGCAAATATGAGCGTTTTTAATGTTCCTTCGATCTCACTTTCCTATTTCGCATTTGATGTCCTAACTGCTTTTTCTTCTTCTTTTTGATGCTCGCCAAGTTAGTTGAGAATTTCTAGGAATTTCATCGAGTGGGGTTCCTTTACGTTCACTCCGAACACTGTGCTCGTCTCAGATATATTTTTTTGATACAGTGTAAGCCCAAGAACTGGTATGTAACTACTCGCTGTGTACAATGTACATCCCTTCCATTTGGGCAAATAACGCAGCACTCTGTATTACACATATGCTCTACACAAACATGAAGAGCAGCAAAGGACCCCAGCACTTCCTGGCACAATATACACGGCGCTAAAGTCCTAATGCACTAAAATCCCGAAGACTGACACGTTATGGCTCCAATAATGGTGCAGATGCACAATAATATTTATGAGTGGAACAAATAATATTTTTCACCGAATCGATGCTTTTTCAGCGAGCTAGCTCCTGCTATCTGTGTTGTGGGCAGAATAGTCAAACCAGTGATATCATGCATACTTATGCTGACAGCCCAGGTATTCATGATGTTTTGATGCATCGTAACTCGAATTGGTCAGTTATTCGGAATCTTAGCTGGGAATCATAGTACGTTCACGAAAGAGTTTGCGCACAGTTCCGGCAAAGAAAGCACGTAATTTTTTTCCAGAAAATTTTCTAGCATGGCAAGCGCTCTATTGGCACAAAACTAAATGAGGAATAGTGCGGAAAGTGCTATTGGCTAAAAATGAAAATAATGACGTGAAACTATCTTCCTCCGCAAAGCCCAAAAGGCTCTCGACGCGCATTTCAGACTTGGGACATGGTGTAAACGATGTGAAATGACAACTTTGTAGTGCAGTAGCTCAGAGGTAAAGCAAGGGAGGCGCCGCTAAACCAGTGCCTACAGCCTCTATGTAAGACTTCTAAATTACTCGCCGTAAATCGTTTGTCGGCCACCTCTCTTTAGATCGCTTGGAGAAACATCGCAAAAACTGACGAACCGACGAGCCCATATAGGTTTCCTGCCTACTTTTCCTAACTTTCTCCGGTGAAAACGCCGCGTTTTGCATGGATTTGACTTGAACCCTTACGCATGCCTTCTTCTCTGAGTCACTTCAAGGAGACCATCAGTGAGGAGAAGGCGTACAAGTGTCTCTTCCAATGACAGTCAACTCTCAGCTTAGAATAATAGCTTCAATTCAATACAGACAAGGGTCTCAGATTTGTACGAAGGTAAAGAAACTGTGGCAGTGGAAAAGAAATCTCGACGACTAGCTGAAATGGTAGGCTGTTCAATAAACTCAGATCGCAAGGGCAATGTCGATGGCGAATGTGGCGTGAGGGGGAAACTGAGACTGAACAATCAGAAAATATTACAGGTGTTCCCACTAGCCAAGTACAAGTGCTCCGTAATGATTCAATTCTGGTTAGATCTGAACGACCGAAGTTCTTGCACTCCAACCTGACCATTGGTTAGTTGATTTAAAACTTCGATCTACGGCGGGATTAATGCTCTTTTTTTGCTAGTATTTAACAATTCGGAGAAGAGGGAATAGAACAGCGTCATATTGCATTTAGAAACCTCAAAAGAATCAATGAGTTTCAGAAAAGGTATCGATAGCGTGGTTTGAAGAGTAATGACAGGCGCTGAAGCTAATGCCCCTTGATTGTGGTCGTGGCTTGCACTCCACCTGACCATTGGTTAGCATAAAGGGCAGGGAGTGTCGGATGCCTCTTCCACATCAGTACGCTAGGCGCATAGGGCGGCTCATATTTTATCCAGTAGGAATTCATCCAGCACTCTTATAATGTAAAAACAACCACACTTCAAAACGACATAACGAAGTTCTTCGTCATTCCTGCTTGCACAATTTTTTGTAGATTGCCATTCCTCGTGAAACAATTTCGTGTCCGCTATGACGACTGTGCTCCACTTTTAGTGTGCTCTACTTACTTCTCTTTTTCTCTGCTGACGCACTGACACATGTCATTTTTGAAGCAGTTTACTCTCGGAAGATTTGCTAGTGCAGAGTGCTAGATTTGCTTTGCCATGTTTGCGAAAGTTTCGACTGCTTGGAAAGTTACTGCATGCTTTCCTTGAGCTTTTCCTAATTCTCTTCCCACCTTCTGTTGAAGTTTTAATTCAAAAAGCCTGAAAGCTACTCATGATTTAACGACTCTTCACTTTATTTTCCAATTAATCTACGCTTCATTTAGAACTTCGATGTCGACATGGAGTTTCATTCATTTGTTCCCAAGTTTTTTTTGCAGTGCAACGTCAACTTTTTAATTTTTCGCTATTAATACTCTAACTCCAAACTTCCATGTTTCCATGGTAATGTCAATGCGGTCGCGTTGAACAATGTTCGGGCCAGGATCCAATTGAATTGACAGTGCTTCGATACGGCAATTCAGGTTACGAGCACTTGAACTTTCCTATGGTCTTGTTGCTGTGATGTAAGACGTGACAGACATCACATGTGAGACAGACATATAGAGGACGACGGCTTCTTAGGCGTCAAAATGTACGAGGAACATTGGGCGAACCAGGATATCGGCTTTCAGAGGGGTAACTTAGAGGGGGTGGGAGCCCAACCACTTATCATTCGTAAAAAACTGGAATATGTGAGTTGCAATGACCTTAAAATGCTAAACAAACGAAAGGATGTAAAGAGAAGCAGAACCTTGACTCATTCAAAGGGATTACTTCAATTATCTGGCAACTCAAATGCAATAGTGTTCGAAATTACTTGATGAAATGACCAAGTTAACGTAAAATTTCATAGCCATATATTGCATACATTTCTCAATGTTTCACTGCTTTGTGATCTTGCTCGCGCTAACTTCTAGAGAACAAAGTCAAAATCGCTGAAAGCTACGGAAAGTACAAACTTGTAGAAGCTGTTTTGTTCTGAAATAGAATCATGAGAAATAGTGAGCAGCTACAGTGCTTCACGAAAAGACCAAGGTTCCGAATATGGCCATTCAGATGAAATCGAGATGAAGATGAAGTCGACTCGATAGTTTACCCAGTAGTGCCTGGTTTCCACCCCTCCAATAGCTGAGCGAATTTCCGTTTATTTTATCTGCTCAAATAGCACAAACAGCAGCTTCTGACTTTCTGGTCAATAGTAATCGAACTAAGAGACTCGCTTCTTCCTTCAAGAAATCTGGTTTTCTGATGAAAGACGTATCTATGTGTATTTCTCGGTTGTATTTCCTATCACCATGTTGATGAAGAGCCATCTTCATGAATGTTGCTGTGCGCCCAGCATCAAAGAAAAATAGGTACAACCGCCTGAGCTAAGGGGTGCAAGTCAGCCCTGCAGGGTATTGCGCCCAGAACTCTCTAATCAAGATAATGCTGTTGTCTTGGATAAGGTTATGTCTCGTGCTCACATTTCAGATTTCATTTCGCTAATTAAAGGCTGTAGTTCGACAATTTTCATAATAGTGTTTATGATAAAATTTCAACATGAAATGTCAATTTGTCTCCAACATTTATACTCTATTTTTTCAAAAGAGACGTCATGCAAAGGACGAAAAGTTTCAGACCTGAAGAGATTCCTCTGTGAATTTCTGATACTGCCTCAACAAACAACATTTGAGAAAGGTACAACAGTCAAGCCCTGAAGGATAGAGCTTCTTCCAACCGTCAAGCAAATGGGGTGAAGCAGTGCAACTCACAATAATCGGGGAGGTTAAGGAGTTTGCGAATTTGGGGAAACAGGATTCAAAGACAGGACGAGAGAGAGAGAGAGAGGAGAGGAGAGGAAGTTGAAAAACGGGAGCATTCCTATTCACGATATGCTCCTCGGAAAACCTTCCGTCATTGACTACAACGAAAGATCTTTCGATTTCTTTGCGATAAGCTAATGTGAATGTGAAGGAAGAAGACAAAAGGAAGTCTCTATAGATATGGGCCACACAGATACATTCTTGGAAGATTGAAAATTCAATTTGACTCCTTTCAACTAGCATACCAGTAATGAATATGTGGTCTATCTGAAAACACTTCGCCACCCTCTTCTTCACATGATACAACGTTTTCAGACAAGGTTTTGAGGAAAAAGCTCCGATCTGGTCTATCTAACTGATATTCGTATTCCCACGCCAACTACGAGCAAAAGCACGTGCGCTCAGCTTTTCGACACTTGGAAAACTCACCCAGAGAAAGCGTTATTTTCTCATTACGTAAGTAAGCGTACCAGAGTGTTTTGTGATAGCGCGTAAACCAGGCTGTGGCAGTACGGAGGATATGTTGTTGCGTCAGTGATATACCTTACGAACATCCTACGAGTGAGTACATCGGGAGAAAGCGAAAATTGGCGTCTTCCCCACCAATTGTATTTGGGATCCCTTTGAGCATTTATGGTGCGACACAAGAAGACAAAAACGTTATTTTCGAGTTACCGCTATAAGATTCCTAGGTAGTCCAAAGAGAGAGGAGAAAGGCGATGCATCTCCACAGAGTCTTCATTTCTGCACGTCTGCTACCCTTCAGAGGGTTTTGGGGTTGCACTGGCGCTGAAGAAGAAGCATATTAGAAGGCGATTTGTCGGCTAACTCACTCCCTGTCAAGTACCATGACGTCACTGTTTGAGCAACAAATAAAGCAAGCGGGCTGCTTAACCCATTACTTTTTCACGCCATTTCAGCTCCAGTCATATCCGCTCCCTCCCTATCCCTCAGCGGCCGCCGAGCTCCTAGTAGGATTTGAATGAGAACTTAATCGCTTTCTTTGCACAGCACAGGTCTGGAACCTATTACTCGAAGTGATGGTGCGCTTGTTGGTTCCTATAGAACGAAAAGCACCTGCGCAAGCAGTGCTCGGCACTTCCAGTCGTCCCTGCACTGGAAGTGCAAAGCACCGCCATACTTCAGAACGCACGAGTTTATCTCCCTTGCATTGCGGGGGAGATAAACTCGTCGGTTCTGGAGTATAGTAGAAAAGCAGGGTTTACATTGCCCGGCACACTCATTCCAAAATAGGTAGTCGAGGAGAGCATGTTGAAAGCACGAGAATCAGGACTGTCATTGTGCTTCCTTCACTGGTAAGCCCCTTCTTTTGAAATCAAGCAGAGAAGGCGAGCTTCTATGAAGAAGATGCTCGCTGTTACTGTCGACCGTAATAGGTGCGACTTTTCTGCTGATAAAGGAAAAGCGACTAGCAGATTGATGGAATTCACAAGTATTAAAAAGTTCCTACTAGAAGCAGATCATTTGCTGACATATCTATTGCAATTCGCCTTTTTAGTGCATGCGACAGGATCGTCCAATTTGGGAACGGCTTTCAAACCTGGACGGGAGACCGCGGCAAATCGTAGTGCGGCAAGAGTCTAAAAATTGGAATGGATACTGTGGTGATCTTTTGATGAAATCCATCATAATTCGAAGATTCCATTGGTTATGTCAAGGCTATAAGGTTCTAGAGGAGCACAGAAGAGACCGAATTAGCGTCTGTGAAAACCAGTGAGAATAGGGAAATAAATCTATCGAAATAAGGTAGATGTCGCTCTCTTCGAGCTTCGTGCAGTGTGGCTCTTTGTTTTACCACATGGTTCTGACATGGTCGTTCCGAAGAGGGGACATTCTCGACAATCGTATCAAGAAGGTCATTGCCAGTCACGACATTCCCAACTTCAGCAACCACATGCGGTCCCCCGCCGAAATTCATACGGCTCAGTTAAGCTCCCAGATCCAGCAACCCAACAAGACGATTTAACACATTCGAGGCGAAGGCCATTTCGCCCAGAACTCACGTTCGTTGTTGTTTTTGGCATATTTTTACAATTTTTTCTTCGTATTGATGTGTTGATTGTGTAAATATATTCTAGTGAAATATAATAAGTCGCAAAAAGAACAAAAAAATATGCGCGTGTCTTCGCAATACTGTTCGAATGGCCGAAAAGAGGACCTTCCGCGTGTA
>MU914302.1:0-11948 GCA_036418165.1 Cooperia oncophora | reverse complement strand
TCAGACAAGGTTCTAAGTTGCTTGCTGTTACTCTAATGAGTTTATTGAGCATTATTTGTAATCCATCAATAGTTGGAGAGCACAGAAAAAGATCATCAGCATATGCGAGGTAATTGAGACGATGTTGACCAATGGGGTCCTTGATCCTCCCAGTCAATGTCGTCAAGGCAGGAATGGAGTGTTAGAATGAACAGCAATGGAGATAATGAATCACCTTGTCGAACTCCTCGTTGTATGTCGATCATCTTCTCTGTAGCACTGAGAACCAGAAATGATCGGCCAGCAGCATAGAGCTGCTTTATCATCCGAATCGTGCAGTCGTCTACTCCATATTTAGCTAATGCTCTCCAGATGGCATTGAATTCGATAGTGTCGAAGGCTTTTTGATAATCAACGAACACCATATGAAGTGGTTTCTTCCATTCACGGCATTTTTCCATCAACAGATTGACGGACATAATGTGGTCACGGGTGGAGAAAGCCGCGCCTGAATCCAGCTTGCTCAATGGGAATAGAGCTCATTACTTCTTCTTCCACACGATGAGCTAGTGCACGGGTGAGAACTTTGAAGAGCGTCGACAATAAGGAGATTGGTCTATAGTTGCCGATGTTGGAAGGGTCACCCTTTTTATAGAGAAGGATGGTTTTAGCCTTAACGAAACTTTCCGGGAACTGGTTGAGTTCGAAAAATTGGTTGAGTTCGGTTGCGAGATCGTTTGCACACATGGGGACCAGATACTTCGTTACACTGGATGGGATTCCGTCAGGGCCGGATGCAGTGTTTCCACGCATGCTTTACAGAGTTCGTCTGCAGTAATCGGCCGTCCCAACGGGCCAGTCACGGAGTAGACAAAAGGTCCTTGAGAGGAGCGGTAGAGCTCGTTGTAGAACGCAGCCGCGGTATCAATGGCTTCTAGTGGTGTTGTCGTCAAAGAACCATCTGCACGATGAAGTTGTGATATTTGTTTATGCACATAGGCCAACTCGTATCTAGCATGCCTTATCCTTAGTTTTTCGATTGCACTTTCCATGAGTCGGTCGTTGTGCTTCCGCAAATCATCTGTGAGTGACCATCGGACTTGTTTACATAGCAACGTGTATAGCAGGGGATTCGTGGAGCCAGTTGCCAATCCAAATTTCTGCTTTCTTCGCTCTGCCATCAGTGCCCTTGTGCGAGCAGAGACGCGTTCCGCTCGCTGCTGACAAGGTGGTCTATACATAGTTGCCAATGTTGAAAGGGTCACCTTTTTTATAGAGAAGGATGGTTTTAGCCTTAACGAAACTTTCCGGGAACTGGTTGAGTTCGAAAAATTGGTTGAGTTCGGTTGCGAGATCGTTTGCACACATGGGGACCAGATACTTCGTTACACTGGATGGGATTCCGTCAGGGCCGGATGCAGTGTTTCCACGAATGCCACGGCATGCTTTACAGAGTTCGTCTGCAGTAATAGCCACGGAGTAGACAAAAGGTCCTTGAGAGGATCGGTAGAGCTCCGAGGGAGAAGCAAACGAATGGAATGCGCTCTTCTTTAGCGGGGCAAAAAAGCGTAGGGGACTAGCCACCTGTGGACGCTTCTATTGATAGCCTTCAATCCTTTACATTACAATCAATCAATTTACATTAAAATACAATCTTCACATTTCAATCGTCATTATTTTATTGACTGTTTGCGTTATTGCCGGGTCAATTTGTGATAGTAGTTGTTAGCTACTTCATTTAATTATCCAAGTTTGAAATTCCCAATAAATTGAAAAGCGTGGCAGGGAAGCAATTTTGAGGAAGATACATTGACATCTGGCACGGCCCAACGTGGGTTCTACTCTTATTGTTAGGGAACGCAAATGAGGGGCTGACTCATGAGCTCTGAATGTCTGTCTATACTAATGTGAATAACTCACTTCCGAACAGTTATTTTGAGCGCTCTTGTTTCAGCTTTTTCGACCATCTGTCGCAATATACTTTAATGCAGGTGTCGATCCCTCCTTTGACATTAGTGCTTCTATGCTTCTTCTTATCCCGCCCTGAATAAGTCCTCTAATTCCACAACTTTAGAACTAATTGAGTTATACTATAACGATAGCCCGAGACGCATTCCGAATTCCCACAACTTTGAAACTGATCGAGTATATTCTATAACACGATGCTCAGAGCGGGTTCCAAACTTGGGGCTTTTGGTGTTGTTCCGGGAATAGGGCATTTGCACTCCAATTTAGATTCTTATGTTAGTTTATATTGGGTTGCTGGTCTCACTTATGTAGCAGTGAACTGATACGGGTGATATGTTAGCGACACTAGATTACAGGTCTTCACAGACTTCCGTACAAGCTTCGCAGAATGCCATTTGGTGTCCTCCCAATCCGAAATGCGACGGAATACGAAATGTGTAGCTGGGTACGAACATAGAGAAAAGGCTTAAGCAGAAAATGCAAAAAAAAACGTTCAAGCTACTCTGAGAGGAAAAACCGTCGAAAGCGCTTACAAGAGTTTTCAGAAAAGCTTCGTCAGAACAAGGGTTTCACTAGATTGCTAGCCGAACTGTGAAAGCTAGTACTCCCTGCAATCAGAGCACATTCCATCTTTCGTTGTGTCAGAAGGAAGGGCGAACCTATGAAGGAAACAGTGGCCTCCAGCCTCTCTAATTGGTCCACCCTTTCATTCGAGAGACACTGAGTTAGGCATTGCTTGGCACTGACCTGATCAGAGGTCAAATTCGTGCCAAATGAAAACAGACTCGTCGGCCCATTCTTTCAATACTTCCCTGCTTTAGGCGCACTACAACTTATCGTATGAGAGGAGACACCCGGACCTTCGTGTTTTCTCATTGGTGTGCTCGTTCTCTATCTTAGGGATAGCAGCCATCGATGAGAAGAACACATATTTATGAGCAACGCCGCCCACACGATCAACGCTGAACGGAGGGGAGAGGGAGAACTTGAAGCATTTGCCCCGAGTGTGTACGAAACTGACGGTCAAGTGAAAATAGAACCATGGAAAAGAGAATCAACAGGCAAAAGGGGACATCATCTATTCAGTGGCAATAAGGGCTTCATGTTATGATGTCAACGGCAAACGGGACATGACGGCACAAAGGCTGAACAATCAAAGAATCTTACCGATCCATCCGCAGCTAAAAGGGTAATTCACCCGTTGTTCGAATTTCGATCCAATTTTCACAGTCAAGAATGAATACAGGAACTCAACAGCAGCTGCAGCAATCACTATGGTCTCCGGTTGCGTCCTTTCTTTCTTCAATTAGTAGGCCTCACGAGCTACGAGGTTTTTACAGAAGGCGTTGGCTCAGTGCAAAATGGCTGTATTATTGTTATCACTGGAGCAAGCCTCTTGTTCCAGATTTCAGCAATGTTGCGGTTTATCTTGTGCCTGCAACATAAATACATTGAACATGAATATGCTCACGTTTAAAGTCTCCATAACGTTGTTAAACACAAGTTGCACTCTCTCTCCAACGACGGTGCTTTCCATGTGCAAGGTGATTAGGTTTACAGCTGCAGTGACGTGCTACATTGCCGCCCAAAAGTGACGGGAACGAGGGCTGAGAGTGGTGATACCCAAGTGTCGTCTCCATTAGGCAGCGCTCAGACTTCGCGACGGCAGCGCTTCGGTCGCGCGTTCGACGCGATCGATGCAGTTGAAAGCATGCGCATCGATCGCGTCGAACGCGCGACCGAAGCGCTGCCGTCGCGAAGTCTTAACGCTGCCTTAACCAGCAGCGTATTCCTCAATGTGCCGCACTTGCGCCGATTTGAAGGTCGGCGGAGACAGTTAACAAATAGTAGAGGACAAGCTGAAGTGATAGGCAGGCGTGTGGTTACGTTCAAGCGTGAAGCCGGCCGTGCGGCAGCGTAGGAGCACTATTGAAACGGCACTGATGAATCCACTCTTATCCCGTGCATTTTTGGCTGAAGAAAGCGGAAAGCTACTGCATAGGCAGACCCATTAACACATGCAGAGCACGGATTAATACGCGGAGTGTACAGCTCAAGTTCCCAAGAATCGTTTGGCGAATGCGAATTTTGACTGTCGACCATTGACGATAGCGTGATTCGCAGTTAATGCACGCTTTGTGGCCCACGTGAGACAGCGCGAATTGACTACGAATCACGATCAACAAACCCGTATTTTTCCCTAGTGCATGATTTTTTGTTAGTTTCTCACTCATTCTACAGATCAGTCCTTAGAATATTCGCACAACACGTGGTCCATGGATTAATTTAGTACACAATATTTTAGCAACGGTTTCCTGTGGAAAGAGCACTATAAGCTTGAATTGGTTTGCTCCTCATTTTTGGATTTGGTTTGCTGTTTAACTCTTTGCCAACAAATACAGACAATTACAACATTGATAATGATGAAAAAATATAAGGTGAAGGATTCTGAATCCTATAGAAAGCACGATTTGCGTTTTTTAAAAAATTGGTTACAGACAAATTCCTGGCCCTGGTGCAAAGAGAGTTGGCCAGCCCAGATTTTTCCATAGTAAATAATTGACTTACTTCACAATTGCTCTCTAAACCAGGTTTTTCGATCCAATCTCCAAAAAAGCGCTTCGTGGGACGGCTTGAATTGTATGCGTACCGCGCTTGTGGCGTTCAAGAAAGCGCGCGTGTCCCACGAGGCCGAAAAGTAAAAACCCGCGTTGTCGTCAACGTGTTAATAGCGTCTGCTATCAACTGAACCAAGATCACTCACCCTCAATTAGCAAGCATTGTTATATATTCCATCCTACTCTCCATTTTCTACTAGACATGATTTCCTCATCTCCAGGTACTTCCTTATGGGAGCACTTGCGAAGATCAGGTTTAAAGGGACTTGTTGGCTTTGCGAAGATTCCTCCCTACAAGTGAAAGCACCATGTAGTTTGTGACTGTCTATGCCATCGCACATGATTGACTGACACTGGACGGCGTAGTCCATTTGAAAGGGAAGGAGGGCTGCACGGTCGCGGTAGAGCACAGGTAACAACTGCTATTGGTTTCCACAGGATAAATGGTCTTAGAACATGAGCTCCGCACTTTGCGCAAGAAAGTATATCTGTTTCGAATCCAGGTCGGGGTCCCAAATGAACCTGAGGGAGAGAGCTTTTGCTAATCAAGCGGACCTAATCGCTTATATGAGGCTATCTTCCCGAGCGGGACTCCGAACGGCGATCTGGTCGGAGTCTTGCGACTGCGCCTATCCACTGAATCTGAAAAGGTACAGTGATTTCATTCGGTGCTGTTCACGTGATGGGTGCGATGGGGTAAAGGTCTTCACAAGGGAGCGAGAGATTTTATCGGGTAGCTCACAAAATGACTTCCATGTTGCCGGCTTCGAGGACGCTGAACTCACCGAAACCTCAGCCAACCATTAAATGTTGTATTAGCCTCGTGACGTTGAGCAAGCAGCAACACTACATCATATCAGCGCCTAGGCTCATTGAGAGTCAAACATGGCAATTGATGTAATAGTTTATTCCATTCGTAAGTGGAAAGAAAGACGACAGGGGTTGCAGGGTAACTACAAGTTGCTAAAGCAGTACATCAATGCACGGAAATGGAAAAAAGAACTAATTTATTATGAAATTAGGAACAGAGACAGCAGATGGGACACAATATGAGCTGGTCAACCCGTGTGAATAGTCTCTTAGAATGGCGATACAAAAAGAAGGGTTTTGTTGATCAATGTGAATTATGTTGAACTATAGTGTGAATATAGGGTCGTATCATTGATGAAAATGGGGAAGGGAAGCTCAGGAGAACTGAGAAGAATAGGAACTGAACTGTGGCTTCCAAGCAAGACGCTAAGGTGGTAACAGTGCATAAGATCGGAGATAGGTGCGGATGTCAGTACGACCCCCTTCACTACCTACCTACCTACCAATGGGTTTTACCTTACCTGCATTCTATCGAGTGCTTGCAATTTTCTGGCGTGTGTGGAGCAGGACAAGAGTAGTGAGCACGAAAGAAACAGGAAAAATCAAGAACCAAACAAATTCTGCTCGCGGTGAGGCGGAACATCTATCAACTTCAAATTGGACTTCTTCCTCCAGTGACATGATACGACCCCTGATGGGATTCTCCCAACGATCTGCACCTCGCGTGGGAGGTGATACCTGCGCTGGTTGGCCATGGTGCCCTTGGCGCAGCAGATGGGACTATGGGAGTTGATGGCACTTCAACACAATAATTTGCCGTTTACGATGAATTAGTTGTTAGAGAAGTAAAGGATGAGCCGTACTTGTTAACCGGAGAGTGAACTGGACCAAAAATCCTACAGTTTTGAATGAAGCCCATTTCTCAAGGAGAAGAACGTACCTCGTTGTCACTCGCTATTTTTTGGGAATCTTGCACAGTTTTTGTTCAGCCAACAGTTCCTGAAGAACCATTTTGCATTCGATATAACAAAGAACTGTTCTATCCGATTTCTAGACGTCAAGGTAAACGCTGCATTCGAGTTCCATTGGAAGTTAGCCTGCGTTGACACATTTCCTCCGATATCAGAATGGCCCAAGCCCGCTCGTTCTGCTAATTGGCCAGTCACGAAAATGTTGTCCACCTGAAAAATAAGTGTTGCTTCCCTCGATAAATTTTCTTGCTCTTGGTTCCCTTTTAGACTATAGTTACATGCGCTCTTGTAATTCCATTTTACTTTTCGGTGAAACCCTACCTGCTATCGATTCTTTTTCTCATGCGTTCTTTACAGTTTTGTGGCCAGGTCACACTTAGTTGTGGATTGCGCCACAACTAGAATGACAGAGAAGAATGAAGGTCGGCAACTGCACCATCTTCGCACTGCTGACGACATCGACAATAGCGCCGGTCATCAAGGAAGCATAGCGAATGCTGGCTGATTTTTGATGCGCAAGTGAAAGGGTCGGTTTGCAGCGGAATCTGACGAAGACAGCTCTCTTAAAAAAACAACTCCACTAGATGCCTATTCTCGCTCCACAAAACACGTTTTCCAGCTGTTTGCGCCTGGGTTGGGAAACCAACATGGTAGGCGACCTAGCATCAGAGCTGAGCATCAGAGCAGGGAAAAGCGAACGCCTAAACTTTGAACATTCAACAATATCGAAAGAACAACGATGAAGAACACCCGGCTCTGTGCCCACCTCTTCGATTTTGCGGTCTCTCCTCCATTGACGTACGCTTTGGGGACTTAGCCTCCAATAGAGCTACGAACGTAATTAGCGTGATTCAATACTCACTTCGCCGCTTAGGCCACAGTACTTACGATCAGGTATGCAGGAGGTCGATGATGACCGCTGACTGTGAGCGATTACATACCAACAAGACTCCACGGTACGTCAAACGAACACTGCAAGCAGTCTGCGCGATGGCCAGAGCAAGAGCTGCGAACGGATGGAATAATGTATATCGTGTTTCTCAAGCGAACAGAAACTACTCAGTGCGTTTGGTGCGTTACTGCAACGTAGCGGAGCAACATGACGATCAACAGGAGCCAGGCAGTACAAGTGATCTTATTTTGTTACCAGCTTGGCTGACGCGCACTACTGCGCGTATGGTTGAACCTATGGTAATGGTACTGATCGCTGACAGGATTTCTGTATTGACCCCAAACACTTCGCCCGATTACAATTTTTTGGAATACGGCCCATTTCATTATGTTTCTCCTATTTAATGAACGTTTGCTAATGTCTGGTGCTTATCACATTTCTAAGAAACACTCACCATCCGTTGGAAATAGGACAGCTTAGCGGTTGAAAGACTTTTCGATGGTAATAACATCGATATCATGGTGAAATATTCTCACACCAGCCGGCTGACGCCGAGCTCTCCTCCTTATCTTTAACTGGCTTGGCTTCTCCAGGCACACTTCATAATGGGAACCGAATTTGTTCTTTCAGCTACCCATAATGCGCTGTTTTGATCGAATAGTAATAGTTGGAGCAACCTACGCGCGAGCTCACATCCGAGTTGCCACGCGAGCAGCTTGAGCAATGGAATGGGGTGTACTAAATGGTTGTCTGTATAGGGTGAAGGTATTATCACAATCAGAACAACATCTTAGATTGTTTCTTGGACGTGTCTTGAGCCGCTGAATCCAAATCTGCCCTCCGAATTTGCGGAACGATTCTCTGAAGGAAGTTACGGACCATTTAATCTTTGCTCTGTGCTTAAGTTGAGAACGATAACTGCATGCGGCAAGCGGCCGATGGCCTAGTGGATAAGCGCACTGCTTCAGAGACACGAGGTCGCATGTTGGAATCCTTGACTCTTAAAACTTTTGCTTTTGTTCAAAACACTTGATATGAGCCCCAAAAAACTTCTGTTTGGCCATTTTACCTAGTTCTTTGATTATTTGCCAACGGAAGGCGGCCGATTCTCCATTTCTGGTTCCTTTTGAAAACTTTTATTATGAGGATAACCGTTTCTAGAGCTTGCATCAAGGAATGAGGATCTTACGGTTCAAGAGCACATGTGGTATTCTTCCACGAAATGATAGAAACAATAAAGTTCTCACAATGAGCACAGCGAATGAAAAAGTACTCTGCACACACGGTACAGTTACAGTTCTCCACCAGTCCAGAGGGGAAGCAGTACTGAAGAGGTGTTTCGAACTCACCAGGATGTGCATCGAAGTATCCAGCCGAGTACCAAGAATAGGATAAGAAGTTCGTAAACCAGTCGTGAACCACATTGTTCGATGAAAGGCAAACCTTCTCCTTCAAGGAGCCTTCTGTCGCGCCTTTCAGCTTGTCGCACTCCTCGTCCTCTGGGCTTCATAGGGGGTCTTCCTCATCCTCTTCCACATAGTCCTCCTCGTCGACGCCGATTGTTAGGTTGTCGTATCCGGCGTCTCGCAAGATAGACCAAAAGCTGTTTATTACTTTCCGTTCCTCCCGAGATGGTACGCGTGTTATTTCACAGGAACCGAAGCCCTCAACCAGTACCAGCATGGGCAAAACATCTTGACAGAACAAGAAAGCAACCGCAATTTCTTTGTGCGGAATGCCACGTGTCGGTAGATCACAATCATGAGGGCTGATCATATCGGATAATTCTGCACAGATCACGTAGACAGAATATTCGTTCATAATCAAAAACGAAATTTCAGTACTGCTCTTTTAATGGACTGGTGACTGTGGTACTTTTTCATTCGCTGTGCTCATTGTGAGAACTTTATTGTTTCTATCATTTCGTGGAAGAACACCACATGTGCTCTTAAGCGTAAGATCCTCATTCCTCGATGCAAGCTCTAGAAACGATTATCCTCATAATAAAAGTTTTTAAAAGGAAAGAGAAATGAAGAATCGGTCGCCTTCCGTTGGCAAATAATCAAAGAACTAGGTAAAATGGCCAAACAGAAGTTTTTGGGGGCTCATATCAAGTGTTTTGAACAAAAGCAAAAGTTTTCAAGAGTCAAGGATTCCAACATGCGACCTCGTGTCTCTGAAGCAGTGCGCTTATCCACTAGGCCATCGGCCGCTTGCCGCATGCAGTTATCGTTCTCAACTTGTGCAACAGAGCAAAGATTAAATGGTCCGTAACTCCCTTCAGAGAATCGTTCCGCAAATTCGGAGGGCAGATTTGGATTCAGCGGCTCAAGACACGTCCACATATATACATCTCATTGCAAATGGCCGGATCGACCTGTTGGGGTTCCCTTGTTAGATTGCTACTTTATTATGGACAACCTTGCAATTTGCTATCGGTTGTATCCTCCTCCTGCTATTATCCTACTCAAGCGTGCACTACGCCCTCCCCTCACCGTTCCCCTTCCCCAGAGCATCCTTCACTTGCACATGCTCAGGTCCAGCTGAGCACGTGCAGAGGAGGAAGCAGAGGAGGTGACCCTTCTTTCTAAGGCTCCTTATGGTATCTTATCAGCTGTTATCACTTCCTGCCACCCACCAATAATGTTCCCATCCTGCCCCTATCTTACTTCTTGGAGCCAACGCTCTAGCTTTGCTGTGACGCGCGTTATGAATTTGCTGACTTCGCCTTTATAAGGCCCCTTATGGTATCTTATCAACTGTTATCACTTCCTGCCACCCACCAATAGTGTTCCTGCCCGACCCCTACATCACTTATAAGTTTGAGCGCTTTATCGCTATTTTGAAGAAAGTTATGAATTTCCGGTCAAACACACACACACATACACACACTCACACCAACAGACAAACTTAGCGGATTATATATAGTAGGATTTTCAAACGTTATTTACGTTATTTGTGTATATTGATATTAGCTAGCTACGTTATTACCACACTTTTTCACTTTTGCACTTCTGAAGTGCAACTTTACTTGAACGAGTTGAAAGCAGTCGTACCCAGAAGAATTGCTCCTTGCTGACAACATCTAGAATTCGTAACATGGCTCTGCGCGGCAGAACGTAAGCGATTCCGAGGCACTGCGTAAGATTGTACATATTTTTTGACAATCGATTGATAGTGAACCTGAAGATGGAGCTATAGTATAGAAGAATCTCATATTTGCTCATAGTCAGATAAACACAGTTTACAAATCACTCCTGAATTGCATACCATTTACGATTCCGCATATGTGTTCCATTTGGTGCAATGCTGGAAAATTCAGGGATTACTCATGCTCTTGATAGGCTTTATCAGGACTTTTCCGACGGGTAAAATCAAAGTGAATAAATTTAGAATGTAGAAAAGAACATTGAAAAGAGATTTGTTCCAGGTAATTTGGTTAGATAGCTTTGAAACTGATGACATTTGGAACAAGTTATTGGTGTTTTCGCACGTGACTAGAACTTTTGTCCATGGTCCTATTACGAAACCCTGTGACGCAGACGGATAGAGGGCAGCGGCTGCCAAAGCATCGAAACGTGCAAAAAACGTATGGCGAGCCAGGAAACGGGATTTTTCAAGGGAGGGGACTCCGGGGTGGGTGAGCTACTTATAGTCGGTGAAAAGCTGGAGTGAGCGAAGTCACAACGGCCATAGAGTGCCATGCGGACGAGAGAGTGCAGAGAAAAAGAGAAGATCGACGCGTTCAAAGGGATTGAGTTCAAGTTGTCCGTAGACCGCACTCGCTGTTTTTGTCGTTCATTTGAGCTTCTTTTCAATACTGTGCGGCAATCGCCGCTGATGCCGGCAAATATATCTTGCTAGTGGAAAGAGAAGGAATAGTTATAATCCTTGGTTGAGAAAATGAGAAGAACAAAAAGAAACGCCTACCGACTGCAATGGATTTTTCCGTCCTCTATAGCATTAGCGATTATAGGCTTTGAGTTCTCGATATTCCAACCGATGACGTCGTTCAACTTGACGACTGCTCGTGCATTCGGACAAGTGACTGCAACGTATCGAAACGCGGCAATGCTCTACAACTTCTTTCATCAACCTCTCGTTTCACGTCAAAATGAAATACCATGCATAACCAAAATTTGTCCATGTGTACGCGAGCATTCTTCTGTACTCTATTAAGAACTCACCTTTAAAGTGAGATTTCGGTATGCGTCGATGAAATCGCTTTGCAAAATATCGCCATAAATCGATGCTTCGTAATTTACTGCATCATTACCTGACAGCGTTTTAGCTTGTCCAACAGCAAATATAACAGCATATCCGAACTGAAAACACCTGTTTCTTATTCGACTTGGACTACTATATTTTATCAGCTTCTATCTTCCAGCTTAACCACGTACCAACCACTAGGCATGTTATGTTTTCCTCGCATATTACACCCCTGCCCTTATCGTCACTGATGATCGGAGAAATTCCTCCTAATGGAGGTGTTCTTACTTGGTTGGTCGAAGCTTGTTTATCTTTCACATCGCGGTGGACTAGATCACGAGCGATGGTGCTACGGTCGTGTTGGATTGTCTGCTTCAAACCCCGTAGTACCATCTGGATGTACTCAAACTTACTAAGGAGCTTCATTCGCAGTGACTCTTGGACCGAACAAGCCCAGAGAGAAGTTTTATCTCCCTTGAGTTGACCCTAGCCTTCCTTAAT
>MU914300.1:0-18862 GCA_036418165.1 Cooperia oncophora | reverse complement strand
CTTTCGTGGAAAATCGCCTCGTGTAGAGCGAAGTTCAAATGAACTGCTCGGCACGAAAGCTGGGTACAGGCCGCGGCACTGAGGGAAATTGGTAGATCGGGCAAACTCGTTCCCTTCCGCCCTCGTCTCCATCACGAAAGTACGACTCTCCCTTTAACCAAAAGTCCGACTTCAGTTGTTTCTTCATCTGTACTTTCTCAGAAACAGCTCAGTAACGATAGATGTAGTGAATGGGTTACATTTTTTCCTCAGAGCGCCCACTTGCACTTATTTCGACCCGATAAGACGAGCCAATTAAGCACCTTCGGATTCCTCATGCCCTGGTCCAGTAGCGCTGAATGAGCAAGAAGGTTCGGTCCAATGGAAGCGGTTCACATTCGGTGACCCCTTACCAGGGCACACTCTTGCGATAAGGAGGGCTCGTGCTGAATGAATTTCCTCCCTCCCCCCCCAATTTCCTTCCCCGATACAACTCTTTCTTCTTCTTCAGCTGATCAATCATCTTAAACACTCGCAAGGCAAAATGTCAAATGGGGAACCACTGAATGTACTCAGAATTCTCGATGGGCAACATTCGAAGTGCTCAGATTGCACTTTGGGCAGCGGAAGAACTTAAAAAGTCCAACCCTAATTATTTGGGCTCGTACCCTGGAGTATACTGATTTCATAGAGTTGAGGCTTAATGTAGCTAGGTTGGTTGAAATACACCCTAATCCTTGAAGAGCTGCTAACACAGTTGCCCATGTGACCTTCGTGTCAGCCTGGAGCGTCACTGAGAGCACAAAAGAAAGAAATAAGTGATTCAGGATTAATAGGATTAAAGAATAATAGGATTGGGGTAATTTAATAAGGTTTTTTTGTGAATAATCCATCAAGCCTTTCCTCATAGGAAGGGAACACTTCCTACCACCAAACCCCAGCCACGTCATGTTCTGGTGGACAAAACCCTTTCAAAACATGTAATGCTTTCTAAGTGAGAGGGTACAGATCGGTGTATCGCGGAAAGACTCGCGATTCTTTTCTTCGGACTCGTACGTCTTAAAAAAGGTATGTAGTTTTATGCACTTACAGTTTGCCTTTTCGCTCTGTATGATCTAGAGAGAAAAATGTTTTATTAACAGGCTCTGCTGACGGACGGCTATCGCTTCATCTCAAGCACAGACGCCACGCCAGCGACAGCCGTATAAGTTCAACTCATGACTCATTCGCGCTTCTCTCCGGTTAGTCGTCAGTCGTTTCATCTTTCTTTGACTCACAGTTTTACAACTCTTTTGCTATTATTCCATTAACTTACGGATTTATGGCGCTCTTACTATTTTAGTCTGTTAGTTTAATTACCCAAGTTTGAGGCTCTGTGGTCGATTGGAGAATAAACTAAACACGTTGACTCTGTGTGGTGTATCAGTGGACAAAAAACCGCAGAAGACTCTACCGGTGACCCCCCCCACTTTAAGGTGGACATGACGTCCGTTGGAAAGTGGCTTCTCCCAAAACCTACAACAGACCTGAAGGCAGACAAGTTGCAACAATATGTGCAACAACTCCTGTGGAGGTCAGGGGATCGCAGGCCGAGGCCTTGCGATCCCGGGATGACCACCTCGGCGGTGGTCAAAAGGGTCAGAAGGACCCTATAAAAGGGGTCCGCTCTTCAGATGGTCAGTTCGACTCGGATCGACTCATCGCCGCCAGGACCCTCCCGCTGAGGGTCGCAATCGAGGATTCAACCGGATTCGCCTGCTCGTCTCACAACCATCAACTAATATTTCTCTAACTAATCACTCTTCGTTCCAGTTGCTGTTTATTTCTAATAAATTATTGTGTTACTGGTGTTTACCACAGAAGCATCTGTGATATTATCGGGGCTCTACACTACACTCCTTGTTCAGGATTTTCTTCTGACCTTATGACCCCATTCTGCGCTACTACTTATCTTCCCAAATGGGTAGGCCGATCCTTTCCCACATAACTCTGGAAAAAAACTGGAAATTTGCTGAAAAACTGGTAGACAGACCTCCGACTTTGGGAATGCGCCCATGCATTTCACATCATTCAGAGAGTGCAATCATTTTAGAGGTTTTGGTTTAGCTTGCGAACGAGCTCTTCGCTTCACCAGTCAATATTTCCTCCCCATATTCTGGGAAGTCTCATAGCTTCATTTCAAGCTGAGTCTCTAATCGGGGAAGCGCCTTATTAGCTCCATATAGCATATACATATATCTTTCCAAAGCTGGTTTTTGCAAGCAGTAAGTGAACTTGGGACATAGAAGGCTTCCAGACTCGATCTGGGATCTCTGGAAGGGGTTACCCCAGCTGCAGGTGTTGCCTCTGCAGCTTGCTTGATCCTGCTGTTGGTTTCCCCATCAGTTGGCTCAGAGCGAGCAAATTCCTGCTGCGAAGAGGCATCTGCCTCAGAAATAACACCAAAATTTCATTAAGACTGAACATTGGAACAGAACGGGGATTTAGAGGCTTATCATGAAAGCCTTAAAAACCTTAGTCCAAGACCAACCCTAAGCCGAGTCCAAAATGACCAAGTGAACCACTTTCTAGACCTCAAGGGACCATAGAAAGGGCACGGTTGTTTGGGAGTTGAGTGAAGTTGTCAAACGAAGATTGAGAGAGTGGGTAAAGTGAATGCACTGATAGACGGAAAAGAGCCTTTTTTGAGGATGACGTCAAAGGGAGAAGGAGGGAGTAATGAGGAGATGAACACGTAATGACTAAGAAGTTATATAGTGGCATTGGACGCGATTACCACGTAGACCTCTGCGAGTTAGTGCTTCGGCGAAGTGTCACGCCTTTTCCGCAGGAAATGAGACGCAATCTCGGAAAGAAATGAGAAAATCTGGGTCAAATGTGAGGACATGTAACGAACACAGCAAAATGGGGACCTGACGAGCCTCAGACAGGCCTCAGACAAGATTTAAGGTAAAGTTCGAAAAAATAAGATCGAATACATCAAAAAGGTTCACTTCGAAGAACTCACTCTGTACTACAAACAGCCACATTTGGCCGAAAGGAATGCAATGCAACAACAAGTGCCGAAAACATGGGCTTCTGGGTTTAATTGGGTTGTGGTCGTTCTACGAGCGCTAGTGCATCTGTCTTCGAGGGGGCATAAAAAGCAAGCAAATTATTAGGGAATGATGAAACACCTACTGTAACTAGAGTGGGTAAAATGATGGGAAGAGATGGAGAAATAACTTACTGGGAAATAGAGCCTATTAGGTCCTGGTAGCGGATCCCGGGAAGAATTTCTCCCAGAATGGTTAAGCTTCCGCTCCCCCTGAAGAAGTCACATTTTATCAAGCGGGACGTCAGTAATGGGGTTCAAGAATGGCCCAACAAAAAAGCGCTGTGGAATGCGCTAGCACAGACGCAGCTTACTCCGAACTTGTGAAAAGTTGCCAACGAAGAACTTGGCCCGGTAGGGAAGCCATACTCCTGTAATACGGAGACGATATCTATGGGCGGAGAGAAAGCCTACTGAAGCAGTCAGTGATTGCCTTTGAACTATGAGCTCGGTAACCTTCTTCATTTTTTACCGGTCTATCCCACGTCAGCGACTTTCCACTCAACTTATCCTCCGAACCATCTAGAGGAGTCTATGGAAACAAAGGTGAAATTTTTGGTCTGTTCCTTTGGTATGCGGCACGCATTCCACTTCCACACCAATCGTAGTGGCCTATTGAAAGCGATGTGGCCCATACAGTGACCTGAGGAGGAATGTACAAGTCAGTGTTACTATCCTCTCAGACAGGTCTGCTACCAATTCACCGTCGAGCTAGCTAGAAGTCTTTGGAGAGTCCCTTAGCGGGAGCCAATCCAGGGCGATTTTGAAATTTGGACAGCCACTACATCTTTTCCCCCTCGGAAAATACTAATATGATAAAACAATGATAACAGTAATGGTAATAAATGATAGAACTATGAATGGTGCCATTAGCGAAACTAAACTTTAGGACAAGTTCAGGAAAAGTGTTGTGTTTCCACACACTTCTCATTGCGCCATAGTGTGTGTGAAAAGTACATGAAGTAGGCGCAGCTGGCGGTAGGCGGAGTGGCGAGTGCTGAATGGGGTGGGGTGATTAGCTAGTAACAAAAAAAGGGCACAAAGGGCTTAAAAAGTGAATCCGTTGCAAAATCGATTAACCGAGAAATGTAGTCCATCACTGCCAAAACGCGAGATGGAAGTGAATATGGGCCGAATTCATCATCGCAATAAGGAAATTGGCCACCATATGGGCATACCAATTCGTCGACAGGTCCACTTCGCGTCTGCGGGTCGTGCGTGAGCTCTAGTCTGCAACTTTAGGTTGGCGGGAAAAGTTCTGCCCCACATTTTATGAAATTAGGCTTTTTTTTAATAGAGAGGCGTATAAGATCCACACATGTTAACTGCGGGTTCTTGCAGTTTCAAGACCTCGATAGAGATGCCATCGCTTCCACAAGTGCAAGAGCGCGGCGCAAAGTCGGACACCATCGAATCTCGACTTGAACTTGGGTTATGGAGGTTTTCTCGTCCACACAACGATTGAGTACGGGAGGCAACTAGCAATTAGAAGGAGCAATTCTGTGCTACACCAGTGCAAGGGGAGAGCCATCCAGCTCTATTGCATGAGGTATGGCTCGAACTTTTTTTTGGACGGCGAGCAGGCTGCACCTGTCACGTGAAGGGCTGGGCGGAAAAATTTTTCCCTCTGATCGATGGTTTGCCAATCTCGTCACTGCTTTGCGCACGGGTTGACCGAGGAAGCAGCTTCTTCATCCAGCACTTTCACGACTCGCAGCTCCTCATGTAACCCAAACCTCACTTCGTCATCAAAACTGCAAGCTCCTTGCTTTGAAGCCATCAGCGTCGTGGAAGATTGCCCGATAATTGAGGGCATGTCGAAGAAAGAGCTGAGGAAGCGCGTCTGGAGGGGTCGGTTAGCCTGCGTAGCGGATATTAAAATCATAGCGTCATATTGCCAGAAGAAGAAGAAGAAGAAGAAGAGAAGATCAAGCGAGGTAGCTAGTAGAAGGACCACTCCTTATGCCGTTTAAGTTATCCGTTACCGCTCTTCAGGTATGGGACAAATATTTTTTGTTCGAAAAAGGTGAGAGAATTTTCCTGGCAACCTAATACAAGAGCTAAGTACGTGGCTGGTTGAGGAAAAAGCAAAAGATGACTTTGAAGATCCCCAAGTTGAGCCCTATTCGTAGCAGCCGATTTTGACGGTTGAACGAGTATATGAAAAAGTCAGAAGAGGAGAGATACTTAGTACAGAAGCGAGAGCAGAGACGAAGGACGAGAGAATAGGGAGATGAGCTAGACAGCAGACATCAAAACGTATACAGCAACAGTGGGCTGGCATCAGTTCGGTGGACCTGAATTGTAGCTCTGTAGCGCGCTTCCTACACACTAAAGCGCAAAACATGATGCGGTCGTCTATGGCTGAAGACCGTGGCCTTCCGTACAAGCAAGTCAGTTGTTGCCAGAAAATCTATTGATGTAAAAACTTCAAGTGATTCCTGCTCACGCATAGGTTTCTTACGGACGATCAACTGCGCGCCTACTTTCGGTGCGCCTGCAAAGTGATCCATTGTCCAAGTGTTAACAATTGTGGTGCGGGGGGGGAGGGGAAGACCCTGCAGGCCCGAATGAGTGACGATGCGCGGAGAAAGAGGTGTGGTCATTCGAATCAAGTCTAACCGACCTTTGCACACTTCCATAGACGCTAAATTTCGAGAGGTGTCACTATACAAACGCCTCTCCAGCTCTCCAGCTCTGGCTCCATCGTCATAGAAAGGGAGAGTCCACCCAGCATACCCAAGAAGCTCAAAAGTCCTATAGCATTCTGCAGGGTTCTCAGCTTGCATTAATGCGGCCACCTAGGGGAAAGTTCGTGGGAACCGTCTCCCGGACACATCAAGCTACCAAGCGCCATGTTGTCTGGACAGTCAAACCACATCAGCCGCTGTGGAAATCACACCGAACGAAACTGTAGGTGGGATCGCACTTGGTCTCGAAGGAAGCTGTTACATTGTTGAAATGCTGCCCAGTGAAATTCGAAGATTTTGTCAATTTTTTGGCTTCTATGTGCAGCTAAAGGCACCCCTCTCCTCTCCTCTGCTCGGCAGGCAGCACTGCGGGAATTTCATAGCGAAAGGAGCGAATGAAGTTTACAAAGCATAGTATGTGATGTGAAAGCTCTGAGGGCGAGGACGGCGGTGGTAGTCAGCAAAACTTACCCACAACGATATTCCCTTGTTCTCTCAGGATCTGATCCACACCTTGACCGATTGCCCCAGGAGTCGTATTTCTATTTTTGGTATCATCCCCATCCTCGTAAATATGCGCACTGCAGTGGAAAGAGCGAGCGTGAAACTCAAAAACTGAAAAATCTGACATTAAATGCTGTGCTAGTTGGAAATGCGTCTGTTCAGTAATTAAGTTGGAGGGAGGAAATAGCCTCCCCTGTTAGAAAATCCAGTTAGCTGGGGCAGATTACGGTTGAAAAAACTGTGGAAGATTGCACTCATGCAGACAGCAGCCATTGATCTAATTGAGAACGTGTGGGGTTTCCAAAGCTAAAAATTCCTTTGCAGCATTAACTTCAGCCAAAGTGCCATCTTAACTGCCTCGTGAAAAGGTAGGGGCAATTAATTTGTATTAAAATATCTGATAGGTGGTAACATGTAAGGGAGATGAGAAAGAAAACCGAGATAGACCTCGACAAGGTGACACTTGACCGTTTATTTTGTTGCATGCGTCATTCTTGGTAAGGTTGAAACACACAACATCAGTTCAAAACAATTAGCTGGAAGCTGCGTTGTTTCCGAAGAATAATCCGTTTGGCGCTGTTCGAATGAAAGGGGGCATTGCAGTCTTCTTGTTGACGTACGAAATGGGACAGTTTAGCCACATTTGCGCCCACGCATTCATAAGTCGCTCGGATGCATTACCCCGCGATTGTAAATGTGTGTGGAGTGGCTCTCAATCACGGGCTTTATCGCAAGAACCTCCAGGCGAGGAAAAAAGCAAAAAAACACAGAAAATCTGAGTAAGAGCCGGGTAGCCTTACTGTACGAGTTCTCCTGATCTGCCGGTTTTGTGCCAGCAGCGATAGCCTGCCGTCTCTGGCTCAATAATAGTTTCTTCGCGTGATCCTATGCTAGTGCCATTTATCAGTGAAAAAAAAGAATTTTTGCTAAAGCCAGAAATAGCCTCGAGGTCTTTGCTGGGCGGGGCAACTAGGGAGGCGTCAAAACTGTCACTTATAATGCGCGGCACCTCCTTTACACACTATTAAGTGCGAAAGTGGGACAGTTCCAGAGACTCAGCGGACCAGACTACCTTGTACGACGAGTTGCAGAGGCCTCGTCTGTTGAAGTGGCTCCCTTCGGCTTTATCATTGGAGCACCATTAAGCCGATCTGCCCTGTCAATTTTGCATACCCCCCCCCCCCCCCCCCCCCCCCCCCCCCCCCCCCCCCCCCCCCCCCCCCCCCCCCCCCCCCCCCCCCCCCCCCCCCCCCCCCCCCCCCCCCCCCCCCCCCCCCCCCCCCCCCCCCCCCCCCCCCCCCCCCCCCCCCCCCCCCCCCCCCCCCCCCCCCCCCCCCCCCCCCCCCCCCCCCCCCCCCCCCCCCCCCCCCCCCCCCCCCCCCCCCCCCCCCCCCCCCCCCCCCCCCCCCCCCCCCCCCCCCCCCCCCCCCCCCCCCCCCCCCCCCCCCCCCCCCCCCCCCCCCCCCCCCCCCCCCCCCCCCCCCCCCCCCCCCCCCCCCCCCCCCCCCCCCCCCCCCCCCCCCCCCCCCCCCCCCCCCCCCCCCCCCCCCCCCCCCCCCCCCCCCCCCCCCCCCCCCCCCCCCCCCCCCCCCCCCCCCCCCCCCCCCCCCCCCCCCCCCCCCCCCCCCCCCCCCCCCCCCCCCCCCCCCCCCCCCCCCCCCCCCCCCCCCCCCCCCCCCCCCCCCCCCCCCCCCCCCCCCCCCCCCCCCCCCCCCCCCCCCCCCCCCCCCCCCCCCCCCCCCCCTTGACAATCGGCATTCAACCTTTATACCTACTACAGCTGCCAATAGAGTGTCATCATCACCAAACATCCGACAAGAAGATGCTAGAGCCCCTCCAGAGAAAGATCTATAAAACGGTCGTTGAACCGTATGGTCTTGAGAGCTGTCTCGGGGCCTGAACTTGAGTTCGCCGCTTTAACTAGAGTTAAAATGTCATAGAGCGGCTGAGCTCACGTTGTCTGCCATTTCGTGCGATTCCGATCCCGGAAAAGCTGCCCAAAGGCCGAACGTAAATATGCCCAAACGGATGTCGGTGGTACGGTAACCTACTTCGTGCTGAGGCCGGCGCCCTCCATAATTTTGATTTTCAGCTGAAATACCCACAAAAGCGGCATAAGGAACGCCCAGGACAACACTGGCTCGACACACTGCATATACAATAGAAAATTGCCGGCATTCAACCCTAACACGTGTTCAGTCGGGGGAAGTGGCATCATCATCGCGGGAAAACGGAACTACCATCGGGTGGAAAGAACGCCAAGGAAGACGAAGAATAATGTTGCCACCAAATTGCAATATCTGATTTTGATTTTGCGCGGTGGACAATTTTCTTCCTCAACGAATAATTTCAGTGTGTACGAGGCCGCCATAATGTTCACTTCAGTCCATTCCGAGGAGTTTTTTGGCACCAATTCGGTTGCCAAAACTAATTAGTGCTTTTTTGGAAGACGGACACCAAGAAAAGCTGCTACGAACATGAAAAACATCAAGAAAAAGAAAGCAAAAGAAAGATGTCGTTGCTGTTGCGTGACAATGTTAGTGGAGGCTCCTCCCCTTCTGAGGACATCGGAGGTTTTGAATCGTATAGTGGCATCGATTCTAGGTTTAAGATCGAAATCGACGTCAAGAGGACCACTAGATCATTCTTTTCATCTCTCCGTCAGGATGGTGGCATCCTCCTTTCAGGTTCTTCCCTATTTCACCTGCTTCAACTTCACAGTAGTCACACTCAAAAGCATAAGTGGGATGAATATTAAAGGTACGGTCCGCGATCAGGTATAGAAGTTGAAATATGGCGTCGGGAGAGTAGTGTGGCCCGCGAGGAACAACCTTGTAGCGGTTTCGCAACAAAAAATTGTAAGGGAGGGGCGCTATAGCGCAATATAGGTTCAGTGACGCCTCCCTTTTTCCAGTGACTCCGCCTCCAGACTCCGCCCTCAAGGCCCGCCTTTCAGTGAAAAACGAAGCTGCAGGACGAAAAAGCATGAAAATCGTCACTTGTACGGTCGTAGAGTTCTTATCGGGGAATCAGCTGTGCGGATTGAGCGTAGTATTGAAGATAGAGGTAATTGAGCACGTACAAACTGGGATCGGAATGGGGTTCTTTTTTGGGCAGTTGGCATGTTTTTTTCTTCTTTTTATTCTTCACTGATATGCAAAACTCCTTAGATACACTATCTGTGATGGCGAAAAGCAGGCTTAAGCTTTAATTATCGAATTCCCGGAAGAACCCCAAGTAAGCAGGGATTAGGTTGAGGACGCCTTACCAAAAAAACGCGATTCATCACGGGGAATCGGAAGCCTGAGGTTTAACACGTTGGCAATGGCAGGGGCTGGATATCCTTCTGAGCAGAAGCGAGCTGGTCCTCTTCAGAACTGTTCTTCTCAAGTATATTAGGTGTTTTCTGGCGAGCCGAAAGGTATTCTCTGAAAGGAACGGTCCGGATAGTCTATGAAAATGCGAAAGATTGTTTGGGAAGGGGAGTTTGGTCGACCTTGTGCCAGTTCCACGGCTTCACCAGTTGCTCCAGTAGCAGCCTCATTTTTTCAGTGACTCCGCCTTCACAATTCGTCCTCCATTCACAAGCTGTGCTACCTGACAAGGATCATGAACGATGCTCTACTGTTCCCTGTGGGGTCGTAGGGTTCACTTATAAGGAATCAGCTGACTGGGCCCGTCCTGACACGCGTTTTTTGGCCTTTCACCCGTGCAATGGTCCTGGTTTGGGACCTAACGGGTCCTGTTAAAGGGGCGTTGCCGACGTTCCTTCTGCATGCTCTTCATAGAGGGCCATTTGACAACATCTCTCTCATTTTTTCAAAAACCACTATCACGCCTCCCCATTGGAGTGCTGCCCTTATCCCTTTAACACCTCAACCGAGACGATGGCGATTTATTCTGCTGCGGACATATTCAAGTATTTTTTTTGCTAGGACATTTACCCTTGGCGCATTCATTGTTCTTTCGACGATCCTTTCGAAGATACTTATCTCCTTGATGATATTAGATTCATGATAAGTTCTTCAACACTCTGTTCGCTAGTAATTATTCTAATAATGACATTGAACTTACTTTAATTTCAGTATCATTAATGATATGAATGTTGGTGAGCAGACTGACGAAAGAACGCAGAACGGAAAGAAGTAAATGGTAAAAGCCCGACTGAAAAACACCTTTTAACTGGAAGAGTAGAAGGTCAAGCAGAGCTCTTTCTTCACCACCTTCCGACCATCGAATGCCTTGGATAATGTTCTCTCCATCAACAAAGGCATGCTCGAATGCATATCTGGAGCTTCTGTCATACTTGATTATATCAGATTTGAGAACTAAGAGACTCGCTGCGCAGTTTATCGACGGGTGGGGGAGGGGCATTTTGCTTTCCATAGATGTGTCGACCCATCTAGGTAGCGTTTTCTTGAGTTGACACGTTTTGGGATGGTGGCTAGACGATCCTGCTCCAGCTTTACAAGAGTTCACAAGTTTTACTAGAGTGAGACTCGCAAACCGGAACAAGGGAAGCAGTGATAGTACAAGATGCCCCCCCCCGGTCGATAAAACAGCGGGCCCAAAAAAGAGCTCGCTCCCGGTTGGTGGAAAATCAAAAAAAGTCCCAAAAATCGGGCGAGAGCGTCACCGCCATTGGCCTTCTAATATTGCGAGCTAAACGTCGTTTCTTTCTTGCCAGATGCTTGTGCACTCATTTTCTTCCGACGGTTCGTTTTTCACCACATCACAGACGCAATCAGTAGGAATGGCTTCAAAAAATCTGGAACAAGCCCAACCGCGGCGTATTCCACTTTCGTTGTATCCTTTTATAACTTTTTAATAACGTCATCATTGTGCGTGCAAACATTGCTGGAGGCGAGCCCATCCCTCCATCACCACCACCCCCCCCCCCCCGCCTAATTTATAGCGTGAACCTTGCTATCGGGCACATGGTAAAGGATCGATGGCACCGTTGTTGGAGTTGGAATACTCGGCAAGGAGGCGCCCGTTGTACGATAGGGATCCTTGGCGAGAGGGTTTCTTATTTGTAGCGGTGGAGGGGCGGGGGGGAGGAGGGTACTTGCTTAACGAGATGTTGCGCGCGTTGCATGCTCTTCTCGTTTTTCCCCTCCAGGTGCGCTATCTAAGTCCCCTCTCGACGAGCTTGGACGGCAGTTGAGGACGCGGAACTGCAGGAAAGGGACGTTCAAGCTAACATGCGTCGTTGCGAATAAATTTTGCTCAAAGGAGCGACGTTTGCCTTGAGGCACCCTTTTCAATGTTTTAGCAGCTTTTTCTATCTGAGGTTCTAGTCTTTTTCGAATCGCTTAGGCACCCAAAAATAATACCAAGAAGAAATAAGAGCTAAGGCGATTTGCTCACGCTGGAATTAATCGCTGCGGAAGGAAAGTGCGTAGCACGCCCGGTATTCAGAGACAAATATAGCAACCCGTTGGCAACATTGATGGATATAAAATATGAACAAGTTGAGGTTTTCACGTCCGCATTAGGCATACCTGAGACAGCTCCACAATATCACTGCGTTCCAATATGGGTGCCAATATGAGCATTTAGAGGCATCTAAATGTTTGGCAACAATGTAAAGCTTCAGAATTTTTCAAAAACCTCAGAAGGCACGAAAGCCCCACAAGGTTCTCAAAGGGATTTTCGTACTATATTTCAGTGCTTGGAGCGGAGATGGTTAATTGCAAGTGGCATGCTTACCACTCGCGCGGATGCCGTAACCTGGTTCAAATTCGCTGGCTTGACTCGCCTCCCAGCTTCTCAAAACGTTCGTATCCTGCCGGCGACGGAAATTTGACAGATTAGCCTGAGAGGACTTGTGCAATCGGCTGGCCCCACAAAGCATTTCAATAGAACGTCACGATCGTGAACTGCAAGTAGAATGCGCTGAACACCCACAAAGAATGTGTCGAGATTTTATCCTTTATATTTCTGTGCTTGGCACATTGGTCAAGCACGATTGGGACCCAACCAAGGGACTTACCCCTCCGGTTTATGTCGGAGAGGTAGTCAAGCTATAACATCGTTGGGAGGATCTCATCAGGGGGTCGCACATGGTCGTGCCGAGGCAAGAGGCGTGTGTGACCTAGGTAAGAGAATCCTCGCCGGAACGAGAGATGATCTTTTCAATTAGTCAACCTTTTGTGAACGGAAGGACCTCCCTATCCCAGCCCCCTTTCCCCCCCCCCCTCCTCACCGCGTTCAGCGACAGCCCTCTAAGAAACAAAACTGGAGAAACTTTTGGAAAGCTGGCACGAGTGGTAAGAAATCGAGATAATGAGGAAGGTGGCAGATAAGATAGAAAAGGGAGTCATCCCAGGATAGGCGTTCCGGGAGGGTCGTACCGACGCCGGGGGTGTATAGATGTGCTTGAAGATTTTCTGTACAGCAAAAGCGATATTTGAACCGATTAGAAGTAGGGTGAGCCGTAGTTAAGAGTCCTATAGGGATGATCCCATTCATCCTCATCCGCCTAACGAGCTATTTTCAGAAAGTGGAAACGAAAAATGAGTGGACAGGTGAAGTGGAACTCTTAGGTGAAGGGCAGTCATATGAGAGACAGCTGCGGATGCAGTCGTACTGATGGACCAAGCTTCTTCAACGATATAGCGTATTAAGCATGTAGGTGGTAAAAAGCCGAACCCCGTCCGAGACCAATCAGTGGCCTTTCAGTGGCAGAGTTGCACATTGCGTACAGCGTCCCTAGGGGACTAAAAATAGACGTCGACGAAAGCTTCAAAAATAGCCGTTTGTTCCCCTCTTGCACCAAATGTACTGCTTCTGCCTGATCGACCTCGATGGGTCAATCAAGGTATGGGGGTCCAGTCTCATACCTTAACTGAACATGTGAAAAAAAAACGCATTCTACCTCTCTCCTCTTGTCCTTTCCTGAATATTTGTTCCCCTGATTTTCGGTTCACATAAACCTGGTGACTGGGAGAGGGCAGGCTGGGGAAGGTTCCCATTCGGGTAAGAGTCCGCAACGTCGCCTCGATACGACTGTTCGAAACGACAAAGCAATCTCTCCAGGAGAGCGCATTTTATTTTTCAAGGGCTCGGAAATTCCTTCACGCCTTCTGTGAACAAGGTAGACGGGAGATTTTTCAGCCGGTTCTTCCACTTCATCATGTTCTGCAGGCAGTGAAGGGGCACCATGAAACATTGCTTTGATGGAGATGAGCGTTTTTGCTCTCCCCTTTTAGGTCTTACCCTAGGGGGAAAAGCTAAAAGTGGAAGGGCAGAAACGATGTATGAGCTCATAAATTTCCGAGGAACCAACTTGGAAAATGCAAAAAGTTTTGACGGAAAACCCAACTGTTTCCTTCTTCAGACGACTCAGTCAAAGGGCAACACGCGAAATGGCGAGGCGTGTTCAAAAAGGGAATTAATGGTGTGAAAGTGGCCTAATTCGTGAGAAAACGAAAAACGGGCCAATTGGAACGTCTTGAGCATGAACTAGGGCAAATAGTGCTGAATGACCAATTTTCTCATTCAGCTGGTCGTGTGAGAGCGCACTTCGAAAAAAAAAACAACAAAGATCAAGAGAAAGTCCAGATGGCGAGAGGACGAGGGTGAAGTGGAACGAATGAGACTACAGACACCGACTTGCTCAATCGCGTTGATCGAAGGTAGAGTTGCAACGAGTGGGAGAGGCCCTTAGTAGGCAAATCTCCCCATTCCTGAAGAGATTTGCTGATGTCGAGGATTTGGCGAGGGTGCAGCTCGCGATGTTGGGCAAGGGGGGGGGGGATTTGCACACTTGCTACGGTCGTTGACGATGTCGAGCCATTCTAGAGAAGCAATTATCATGAGATTCAAGAGTGACATGTTTCTGTCATAGATGGCTCGGACGAAAACAGTGTGATGAGGAGCCAAGCCGAAACTTGTAAACCGGAACTAGTGAAGTGCAGTGCCCCCTCCTCGCCGAAATGCGCCTAGGATTTGTAATCGGATGGTCGCAGAATGGGTCTCCAAGCAAGTGCAATCCACGGCCGCTACTATCCGTCATCGTCTTGGGGATAAAATGCGGCTGGTCTAGAACGCTGTACTTATTCGGGTTCCATTTGCGACCAGGTCACACAGCCAGAAAGGTTTTTCATTAAAGTAAGTAGCACAAAGCCAAATTAACGAGTTTGGGGTGCGATCTTGAAAAATCTCTGGGGTTTTAGGTGTTTGTAAGGGCAGTGGCACTGAAAGTACACACGGGCGCTATTTGGAATTCATTGTGACGTAATACCTCATCACCTTAAAAATCATCCAATAATTAAAATCAAGAACAATAAATGAAGGATCCAAAGAGCACTGGACAAAAAAGTGCAGGAGATGCGTTACGAGTGTTACTGAGATGAATCAGGGCCATTTCATGGCGCTTAATGGCGAGATGAGGAGGGCGCAAAAAGGATACAGTGGAGGGAACGATGAAATATCAAGATCCACACATGGACGCTTATGCCTAAGGAGATAAACTGGCAAGGGATAGTAGGAAATATGGGGCAATTCGCTCCCACATCGCTAACAGCTGAGCCATTTCGCACTTTTTTCGAGGCGCTTGGTCGTAAAAAAGGGATTTGAAAACAAAAGCCAGTGTTAGTTGGCTTTTTTCCAAAAAAACAAACATGAAAAAACGCTTTCAATGAATATCGAGCCTTTTTCCCATTCACTTACCAGTTCCCTGAGGATTCCCGACTTCCTACCGCTTTTCACTGTTCCTTGGAAATTTTCCAGTTTACCTCAAAGCTACCCTCGAAGGGGGGTATAGATTCAGCGCCGATAAAACGAATCAAAAAACCAAGAGAAATTAGCTATCGGAAGCCTCCCTCTTGGTCACGATTACGAGTTACCCTCCCTCGACCAACCACATAGGACTCCTCGGCGCAGTTTGGCGACGGGGGGGGGGGGGCATTTTGCACTTGTGCTACTTCCCATCGACGAGTCGATATATCTATACAATCTTCTAGATTTGACAGGTTTTACCATGATGGCTTGACGACCTTGTTCCAGCTTCACAAGAGTTCACAGGTTTCACCAGAGTGAGACTTGTAAACCAGAACTAGAGAAGCAATGATAGTACAAAATGCCCCCCCCCGTCGCCGAACTGCGCCAGACTACTCTCTGGGGATCATTAAAACATGACGCTCCCTGGCCGAGCACAAGTCAAAATGATAAAAATCTTAACGGCGACACAGTGGAAGATATGTGATACCGCTATGATATCATCTAGCGAGTACTCATAAGGAAACGTACTCACTTCGCACTATTCTGACTTGGTGTCCGAAACTAGAGAGGTTTTAATTAGAACGCTCGCGATGGTTTTTTTTCGCCTTTTCCTTCAGCCGCGTCACATGGTACCTCCTGATTCATTCATCTGATCATGATGAACCCCGTCTGGTGGTCGTTCAGTGTGTCTTCCAACCCATGCAATATGAACCTCGCTGGGGATCCACAACGTACTACGTACCCTGCAGGGTACAGCATCGTTATGTGTGAATTGCTGTCAGTACGACCCCCTCCCCCTTCAGAAAAAAAAAAGATAAAAGGATCCTGGTACGACCCCCATCTAAAACAGGCTCTCGGTCCAACCCCCCCCCCAAGCCCTTCTCCAACACCTACCTACCGATGATCTCCCACATTTCCAGTTTTCACCCAGAGAGTTTCCGTTGCGCGCGGGGGGGTGGGGCTTTTAGTCAATGTGAAGCGGGAAAATTTTTTAGATTATAGATTTTCCAAAACTTCCAACCACTTGGAATTTCCCGAAAATTCCCCTACTTTTACCCAAAAAATTTGCTGTAGAGGAGGGGGGTGGGGCATAAGATACACGTGTCACACAAGAACAGGAAATATACGCGAAAAAACAAAAACTAGGAAAAAATTTTGGCACTATTTACCCTTTACTGCCCCAGTCATCCGAAATCAGGCCAGTTCCTGACCGACTTTTTCTCCGTGGGCAGAATTTGCTGAAAACTTGGCTCCAGGGGTAGTTCGACCCGCTGAACACGAATATCGCATCCGCTTAACCCGAAACCTCCTGGCGCCCGCGCCACGGGCGCCGGCGCCAAAATAGTTGAAATCGCCAAATTCGCTGAAAACTTGCTCCAGGGGGGTGGTTTGACCCCCTGATCACGAATATCACATCCGCTCGGCGCAAAACCTCCTGCCGCCCGCGCTACAGGTGCTGGCGCCAAAATACCTCAGATCACCGGCGCCTGTGGCGCAGGCGCCAGGAGGTTTCGGGCTATGTGAATGTCATATTCGTATTCAGGAGGTCAAAATACCCCAGGAGACAACATTTGAGCCAAATCTGTCCACGGAGAAAAAAGTCGGTCAGAAACTGGCTCAATTCGGGATTGTTGGGGCAGTAAAGGGTAAATAGTGCCCAAATTTTTCCCAACGCAGCAAATTTCTCTTAAAGGCACATACGACTCCCCTCTCCTAACGACCAACGACCAAATAGGACCAACCTCCCCTGCGGAAAAGTACAACCTCTAGGTGTTCCACACAACCATGCTGTACCCTGGTGCCCTGACCATAATAAAGCGTTATGTTGAAAAATGACAAAAACTTCACGCCGACCAACCAATACTTTGCAGCAGAAGATCAGTACTAATGGAACCGAAAAGTACTTCTCCTCAGAACAATAATTCCACCAAAGCTGCAGCCTCGAATGTGAGCCAAAATGGCTCACTTCTAGCGACTTGGCCTCATTTTCGTTATGCTTGCCCACTTTGAAGTGCAATAAAGCTCACAGCAGGCCTACTATTAGGTTGAAAAGAAAGTCCTGCGACACTTTAACCAAGTTTTCGGGCCAAATTTTCCTTCACTAAAATGCACTTCCATTCTACAAGTTAGTCACCATTGATGACTAGGACTAGTGCTCACCTTTTGCACAGCTTCTCATTTCCACTTCTTATAGAACTACGGCAACTACGATAAAAAGAAGAGGTGGACCTCATTTTCGAGTAGACGTTCGCTGCTAAGCTTTGGCTGAATAAGCCTGGGTACGTTCGCCATTCCCTGATCGACGATCCATGATCTTTCGGCGTAGCCTGATCCTCGCATTGCAGTCTTGCATATTCTCGAGTAGTCAGACCGAAAACTGAGCTAGCTACTGATGGAAATTAAGCGTGACGTCATCGCATGTTTGATGTTGATAGCGAAGAGTGTGGTGTCGACGTTGCTGTGCCGGGAGAAAGAGAACCTTCACTTATCGACGCATGCGGATGTCGCTTGTCAAGAGTTGATCCACACTCATGAGGCGACCGCTAGAAAAAAGAATTCGCCTGTGACCGAATATTATGGAGAAGCGTAGTAGTTGGTCAGTTAGATGGAGACTAGAGATGTTGCCAACTTACTGGTGTTAAGTTCGGCTGTGTCTTCAGAAGCTTGAGTAAACGGCCGTCATTCTAGGTGGGTGGCGACCTCCGAATCTTAATAACCGCATAATGGAAGCGTTGACACTAACGCCTCTCGGTGCCCAAGCGGCATCCTTCTCAGAATAGCGAAGTGGGTGTCTACTGGCCCCATTAGAACTGATATATATCGACAGTAGAAATTTCTTGCTTTGGAAGGAATAATATGGGACAGGTAGAAGTATGTTTGGACCTGTTAGGGACTTTTAGGCTTTTAGGCAGATGGATATATCATGCACGAAGTCATGATATATCCATCTGCAAAAACCACAAAGGACGCTTTTCACTAATCAGGGGTGAAACATTCGCAATGTCTTTTGGTCTTTTTCTACAACAATTCCATCAAAGTGTCGCAGGACTTCCTTTCCAACCTGATATTATGTGCATAATCCTGTGAATCCTGGTAAATTCTTCGCATTGTTGGATTGCTGGATTGTTCAGGCAAATTGACAACAGCGATATCCTTTTTTCCTGTCATTTGTCAGAAGAAAAAGCAAGGAACTTCGATACAGATAAGCCGAAGCTGAAGGATTAAGTATATGAAAAAGTTCAAGAAAAAATGACATTTTAAACAAAGCGATTAGTAGAATATGGAGAATAGTCCCCACTTGGGTTTTTTCTGGGGTTTTTTAGTACTTGCACTTATAGCATAATACTTACCAGGAAATCAGGACCCATCCATTTGCGATGGGGCGTACTCCGATGTACGGGTATTGGAACGCAAGAACTTGAAACTTTTTTTTCAAATTCTCAGGAAGAAAAATAAAAAAGAACTAACTAAGTAATAAGTAATTCCCGGGAAGACTCTCTAAACGGATCTACGCGTGGGAACATCCTTGCATAACATGGAGAGCGGCAGAACGTTGTAGTAGAGCTCAACAGATAATGAGTGTGGCTGACAGGGATTAGTTCGGGAGATCAAGGGAAGTCCGGCTTACTGCTTTTTCTGAGAACACGGTCAAGATGGTTTTTTTTACACCGCGCGGGCAGAATACTGTAGACTGATCGTTCGATGACCGTGAGTGATGTTTTGGTTTTCAGCGAGCGTGAAACACGTGGTTCGAAGAGAAGACGGGCAGGAGCGACGAAGGTGCGTCTGGAGGGCGGCCGGACGACTTTCGAGACGATGCGATCGCAGAGGGATAAATACAGCAGCGGATCCCCAGTAGGTAGGCTCG
>MU914299.1:22119-38336 GCA_036418165.1 Cooperia oncophora | reverse complement strand
AGTAATGCGAAAGCGATCCCGTGAAAGCGGCAGCTATTGAGCGCCGAAGGGCCCATGTTATTGTGAGAACTGCCCTGGTTCACTTTTGCATTACTGATCAAAATCCGATATATACAAGTGTTCTTTGCGAGAAGGTTTGCGATTCTCACGTCACGGCCTCGACTGTGATCATAAGCCCCTCTCCATTACGAGTTTGAGCCTTCTAAGCTTCGGACCCGGTTATTTCTCTGAAGGTGGAGGAGCTTGAAGAGCTAAAAATAAAACGGCAACCGTTTTATTTTTAGCTCTTCAAGCTCCTCCACCTTCAGAGAAATCAGCCTTGACATTTGGTTAATACAACAATTCCGGCAAATAGAGAAAGTTACCTTCTAGATCACGTTGAGATAAAGCATTTGCCCTAGCCTTAACCATAAGCCGGGTGGACCATCCCCGGCTTACGGCTAGGGCAACGTACTTAGGAGCTGGACCGAAGTGATCGAAGAGTTAATTACGCAAAGTGGGCTTCAGATTATGGGCTAGCACGGAAACAGCGGCAAAAGTGCTTTCTGATTACATCATAATCACACACCACCTTACGAAAGCGCTAATTCATCCGAGATAAACGATAGCATGCAAGGGGATTAAGTTCCAAACCACACCCAGGTCTGTCGTTAGCACCACAATTTCTGCCTTTGCAGGGAAATAAAATTCGCTAGCTCATTTAGTGTCGCTGTTTCGGCAGCTGTCTTTAAGGATATCTTCAACCCCACCAACTATAGGTCCTTTGTTCTATAGAAGGCTAAAAGGCTATGAGCGGACAACAATGCTTGAGTTGCTGAGCTTCCTACACCACTTTGTCACTCAACGCTGTGGAAGAATTTGTCATTAAAGCAGTGCCCGTCCACAAGGTCTACAGAGCAGAGTATAACAGAAACGCCATCTATAGATAACATAGGGCGCAGGAGGTGTAGTGGCAATTGGCACGCTTACCATGCGCGCGATATGGGGCCGAATCCCGGCTCGGTTCCCATCAGACCAACCGAAGCACTCCATCTTCCCGGACAGGCTGTCCCCCAAAAGCTTTGTATTAGGTTGTCCGGAAAGTTCTCAGCGTTTTGTGCACCTATTTTTTGTACATTCACTGCTGATTAAAAACTCATTCTGCCTTGCTTCTCAGTAGCACATCCTGTAGAGAATTCGAATCCGGCTCCGTTTCCCGGATCTTTCCGTTTCTCGATCTGAAGACCTCCATCATCGAGCAGCTCCGTCAACGTCGCTACGGTCTAGGACATCATCTTCACCTCAGTCGCCAAGGCGCCAGTTGATGGTGGGGACCGGACGTACCTGGAATGGAGAGACCGATATTTTCTTCGTGGGCCCCGGACTAAAGGTGAGCGCTGGCGGTTACATCGAGCAACTCGAGAAGAATATCCTCTCCACATGTCGTCGCCCGTACCTTCTTGGAAACTTTGTACTGCTACAGGATTGGGTGACACCACATGGAATCAAAGGGCGTTGGGAAAACTCTTGCCTACTTGGAATGGAAGGGCGTTGAGTACCTGAAGAAGGTGGAATATCTAAGCAGGTCACCTGACCTAAACCCCTCAATTACCTGGTTTGGGCGGAGTTCAATAGGGTCTACAGTGGCGGAGAAATCAACGATCTCGCTGAACTCACGCACCCACTGACGGTCGCGTGGCAGAATCTCTCGATGGCGCTCCTCCAGAAGGCTGTGGCGGAGTATCATGATAGTATTTAATATGCTCTTCAATATGGTGGTAGAAATGTCCGATCAGAATTTAATACCAGCGTATCCTTAAACACGTCTCATTATTCATCTTGACATCGGATCCGAGAAATCTACATTCATCTATGCCCGATACCTTTTTCCAAGCATGCAAGAGGTCATCGTTGAACTCGATTGGCACTCCTGCTCTCCATACACCTCGATCTTACGTCATGCGAAAAGTCAACTACTACTTGACATGAAGAAAGCGTCGGCCGTGCTAAATCATTGTGTACATATCCAGTGGCGCTCGTTTGCATAGTTTCATTCTTTGCTCTTACGAATGAGCTCACATAACACAGAACAAATTCAAACAATCATAACAATTCCCGTAGCTTGACAACATAAGAAAGCATACAAATAACTTAGCATAACAACTAACAACAAAAAGTTAACCGCCATGAGATAAGAATCAAATAAATTAGAACTCTATTCAAAAGCTCATTACTATAACAGAAAACAGACAATGAAAGAATCATATTTTAAAGTTTTTGAAGTCAGCTTCCTGAGAGCCATTCAGCCATATAACGACACGTTTGAGGGCTTATCACATGCCCCGAAGAACAGTCGTCCACTACTGGACAGGTCGAGCACGGTACTGTAACTAATGGAGACGGACGTGTGGTTGATGTTGTAGCTCGAACCTGATTATACACTTCAATGAATGTCTTGTTCCATTATGATAACTGCTCTTGAACACCGTAGTTCGCTTCCGAAAGTTTTCACAAGAACGGTTACGGGAAAAGTCTTGAAACTACGCGGGACTGTACGTGCCTGGGACTATGGACACTACGCGACTTTTGCCTTTACCTCAGCTTTACAATATTACAATGCATTACTTATAAAGATGCAATATGCCTTTCATAAATCACTCAAATCTGAGTGATTACATTAGTCTGCAATTTTCAAAGGCGATGGAGCTCCTGAATGGGAGAACCACTTATAATCTGTGAAACGCGGAGCGCGCGAAGTGGTCTACCTAATCGAAAATTCGCTCCTCTTAAAAGGCTGATATAGCTTTGGCGCCAGAAAATTACTATGTTAAAGATGAACGCCGCTATTACATACTATGGTTAATGGGGTTCAGTTGAAGCACTCTCATTACTAACTGCTGCAATTTCCACACGACTCTCTTTAAGGGCCGGGTTTATGGCAGATGCGGCGGTCCTGGCACACCTAGCGAAGCCTCGAGACGCAGCGGCGGCTACGACTCTAACCCAGGGCACATCGTTGTTGGGGAACCCCCACAGGGGTTAATGTCCTCGGGGGCTCGTATGTCCGAGAATGTTGAAGCGTTTTCCGCTTCGGACGAAAGGGGGGGGTCGCATTCACTCTCTTGCTTATTTTCTGGCTTTCTGGGAGAAGTGGTCGACTTTTCTGATTTTCCTGTCTCATGTAACTATGTACCTCCCCCTACCCTCCCCCTCCCGCTCGACAGCAAAATTTTTGTGTAAAGTAAGGAAATTTTCGCGAGATTTTGGAAAAGTGGCACGAAGTTGGGGAAAATCTGAGAATCGGGGTAGAAGGGGGGGGAAGGGTCGTATTTTTCTCGGCTTTTTCCGTCTCACATGTGCTATTTACTCCCTCCCCCTTTCGATAGCGCTCGATGAGGAGGGACAGAGGGCCGGAGGGGGAGGGTCGTACCAACCCTCAAAAAAAGGGGGGGGGGTCGCACGGACCCGACCAAAAACCCCAACCATGATGTGCCCTGCTCAAGCAGTTGGTCGTTCAACTCTTCTCTTCGTCCAGTATCTCAAGCGTCAGTCAGTGGTGGCAGCCATCTACATTCAAGGAGCCGTGCAACGCGAAGAAGCTGGACCAACTTACAAGGGAAGGATGGTAGGTCGAAGTGGTCATTTGAAATAAAATGTATACCGGCTGAAAGGGCTTCGACGGGAAATACGAACCGTCTTTCTATTATCTGCTTGCGCATCAGAAAGAAGTTACCGGAGCGTTATTTAGCGGGGAGAATACCTACAAATGGGAAGGGCCCACAAGGCCGTGGCAGCATGGCCCGAAAGAAATTTCCGGGCTCACGGATGCGCAGTCGCAGGGTTTGGATCCTTGATTGCGTGTGTGCTTTTTCGAAAGTGGCCCCTGTGCACTTCAAAGCTATTTTGTATAACTCTGGTGCCTGATAATGTCGTGACGTAGTGTTTCTGAACTGATGGAGCCATTGCGAACGATTTCATGGAGATCACCTCCGGCTGAAGAGATTGTCATACGAGCCGAAAACTTCCAGCAGATACGAAAACACTTTGAGATAGACATAATTCAACATTATGTGAGTGGTAAATGAAGCTCTTGCCCATCGCGATCTTCAGCAGCATGTTTGTCACATCAACGCCACTTCATATGGAAGCATTTTCCCACTATACTCATCTTCGTGCACAACTTCGTGCGTACGGATTCGTTTTCCAGTCAGTGCTGCGTTGGAGAATAAAGTCATTTGCAAAATCTTTCTTTGGAATGCACTTTTGTTGTGTATGCTTTTCAAATCAAAGAAAGAAGAAGACAACAGCCAGAAGTGATCTCTATGGAATGGTTCGCAATGGCTCCATCAGTTCAGAATCATTACATAACGACATTATCAGGGACAAGTATTATGCAAAATAGCTTTGAAGTGCACAGGGACCACTTTCGAAAAAATGCAAAAGAGCACACGCATCAAGGATCCAAACCCTCTCACCACGCATCCTGGTCTACGACGTATCCCACTCGGCCATGCTGCCACGACTCGTCAGCCTTACGCCGCCAATTAGTGCATCTCCCCCAAAAAGCTCCGTAACTTCTTTCTGGGAGGTCCGCAGCAGATATGGAAGACGGTTTCGTAATTCCCGTCCGAAGACCTTTCAGCCGGTATACATTTCATTTCAAATGGCCACTTCGACCTACCATCCTTCCCTTGTGAGTTAGGCCGCCAGCGATCGCCAATCTGTGCGACACGTAAGATGGCCTGGCATAATGAGCGAAGGAAATCGCGCCGGCAGCGACGCTCACTGAGTGTCATGCCAGATCGTTGCGCAAATCTGCAGCTGCTAATTTACATACTATGGTTAATGGGTGTAGTTGCAGACGCACGTCCTCATTATAACCTGCTAGCAATTTACAACACGACTCTCTTTAAGGGCCGGGTTATGGCAGATGCGGCGGTCCTGGCACACCTAGCGAAGCCTCGGGACGCAGCGGCGGCTACGACTCTAACCCAGGGCACATCGTTGTTGGGGACCCCCAACAGGGCGTCGTAATTGGTCATCGAGAGGAGGGGGGGTCGTATTTCGGCTTAGAAAAAAATTATTTTGATAGCCTGATTTTGTCTCAGCTCACGGACGAAGCGGGGGGTCGCCCTTCACTCTCTTGGCTTATTTTCTCGGCTTATCTGGGAGGAAAGTGGTGCAGACCTTTATCGCACGAATCTTTTTCCCTGTCTCGATTTGTCAGCTACCTGTAACCCATCCCTACACTACTCCACCCACCTCCCGCTCTCAGACAGCGAAACATCTATTTCCGTGTAAGAAGTATGGAAATTTTCGCGAGATTTTACTGGAAAACGTGGGCACAAAGTTGGGGAAATCTGAGAATGGGGCTAGAAGGGGGGGGGGGAGGGAGGCGTCGGTATTTTTCCTCACGCGCTTTTTCTGTCTCAGCATGTGGCTCTTTACTACCCCCTCCCCCCCCCTTTCGATAGCGCTCGATGAGGAGGGACAGAGGGCCGGAGGGGGAGGGGTCGTACCAACCCTCGAAAAAAAAGGGGGGGGGGTCGCACGGACCCGACCAAAAACCCCACATGATGTGCGCCTTGCTCAAATGCGTTGGAATACACGAATATCACCCCCCCACTTTCTCAATTAAAAGAATACCCCACGTGATCCATCAAATGTCAGTCAGCTGGATCTCGGCAGCCATCTACATTAAGGTAGACCGCCTAGCAACGCAAGAACACTGAGAACAACTTACATGGGAAGAGATGGCTAGGCAAACTCGAAAGAATAGGTCATCTTGAAATAAACTCGTATCACCCCCGGCTAGCCAAAGAGGCTATACGGCGGGGAATTACGAAACAACCGTCTTTCATTCATCTGCTTGCCGACAGAAAGATTCTACGGAGGTTTTTAGGGGGGAGAAAAATACACTACAAATAAGGCCCACGAGGTCGTGCAGCACCTGGCGCCGAAACAAGGAAACGTTGTAGGGCTCGCGGATGCGCATCGAGGGTTTGGATCCTTGATGCGTGTGTGCTTTTTCGAAAGTGGCCCCTGTGCACTTCAAAGCTATTTTGTATAACTCTGGTGCCTGATAATGTCGTGACGTAGTGTTTCTGAACTGATGGAGCCATTGCGAACGATTTCATGGAGATCACCTCCGGCTGAAGAGATTGTCATACGAGCCGAAAACTTCCAGCAGATACGAAAACACTTTGAGATAGACATAACTTCAACATTATGTGAGTGGTAAATGAACCTCTTCCTCATCGCCATCTCAGCAGCATGTTTGTCACATCAACGCCACTTCATATGGAAGTATTTTCCCCACTATACTCATCTTCGTGCACAACATTCGTGCGTACGGATTCGTTTTCCAGTCATCTCGTTTGGAGAATAAAGTCATTTGCAAAATCTTCCTTTGGAATGCGCTTTTGTTGTGTGTATGCTTTTCAAATCAAAAAAGAAGAAGAACAGCCAGGCGAACAGACGTGAATACACCTCTAAAATTGGAATAGTTAACGAATCAATAGGATCCATCAGTCATCAGAAATCATCCATAACATAACACGAACTCTACTCAGAGAGCCAAAGTATTCCATGCACAAATAGATCTTGCAAGCTGCACAACGCGGAGCCGTTTCATCGAAAAAAATGACAAAAGCACGCACACCAAAAACGCATGCAAGGATCCAAACCCTCTGTACTGACACATCCGTCGAGCTCTACCGACGGTATGCCCTCGCATGTCGCCACGAACTCGGTGAGGCCTCACGTCAGCCCCACCGCCATCTAGCTGCATTCTCCCCAAAATAGCTCGTAACTTCGTTCTGGGAGGTCCGCAGCAGATATGGAAGACGGTTTCGTAATTCCCGTCCGAAGACCTTTCAGCCGGTATACATTTCATTTCAAATGGCCACTTCGCTACCATCCTTCCCTGTCTAGGGCCCAGCCGATCGCCCAGCTCGCGACAGCGTAAGATGCCATGGCATAATCGGCGGAAGGCAAATCTGCCAACACACCCGGCACGCCACGCTCACTGAGGTGTCATGAAGATCTTGCGCAAAATCTGAAAAGCTGTTGTGGTAAATGTAGAGCTTACTTTTCCATCGGGACGCCGTTCTATAGCACCATCTAATATAGCCACCTCGAGAATTCGTTCAACGTCTTCAACATTGATGGTAACGTTCAAAACCCGCTTTTCCAATATAAAATCTGCTACCTTAACGGAAACTATTTTCGTTAATGTTTTGCTATTTACATCAATAAAACGGAAAAGCACAGCACCTCTTGAGAACGGACACAACTGAGCTCTTTTTGCATGGATATATCGTCCGGATGGTTGTCGATGGCCTGCTTACGACGACTCTGAAAAAGCGATCTTGCAGTTCTTAGGTTTGACCATTAATAGTTTTTGATGTTCATACTTCTTCGCTGCGGATGAAGGGGCGTGTCATGCGGGAAGAGTTTGACGCGACGATAAACCAGTTTTCCAGTCGTTCTTCCGTCGACTGTTTTAGGCAAACCGCTTCAACAACAGGTGAGGAACGGACTCGGCAAGCCCATCCCGCCTGACACACTTCTTCATCCGCTGCGAACATGGCTATAAATGCTTTGTCTGCGCACATTTATTGAGCTAAAAAGCTAGGAAAGTGATGTACGGGTCAACGATTTGTCTCCTCGAGGACAAGTACCAATGTAAGGAGCCCAAAGGCAACGAGCTTGATTGGTGGGGGGAAAACGAAATTTGAACCTCTGAATATGTTAGAGGTAAGGGGATCTACTTGTCATCACACCATCTCTGCCACTGAAGCTGGGATACTAGAGCGACGAATGTGGATGAAAGAAAAGTAAGGGGTGAAATTAAGTCATTGAATGGACTATCATGATTGCCTACAGCTGAACTCCTTGCCAAGGCATAACACCAGAAAGCAACGCTGTCCTATACCTGCTGCAGTACCAACGCAGAACGGCGTTATTTTGCGAGTTCGGAAGAGCAAGTGAAAGAAAATAAGAAACTGAAAACAGAGAAATCACACGCACGTGAATGTAACCGATGCACACATTTACCAGCGTGTGAATTAGTTCGGAGTCCAACTGCTGATCCGAATAGAACGTTCCTAAAGGTATAGTTCGTCTGCAAGCATAACTGAAAGGAAAGACCAAAAGCGACTGAGAAAGGAGGGATGGTAGGTCAAAAGCCGTTCAAAATGAAGTTCATACGGCCTCACATGTCTTTGGATTGTGAACAAATCCGTCTTTCATGTCTGCTGCTCACTTCAGTGAACAATTTTGTAACGTAGACCTTTCAGCGAAGCATAACTCATGACGAATTTCGGGCGTGAAGATGTTCGAGTGTGAGACAAACCCCATAAAACTGCCATTGAGTGGCAGACAAGAGGACAAACACTCAACCATTGGGCTAAGGTGCCACAACCCGAAGTTCGTAATCAGTATGGGTAAGCTCCACTCAAAAGTCCTTCGTAAGTTCTCTTAGGGAGGACCGTAGCCGACAAGAAGCCGGATTCGTAAGACTGCGTTCATACTTTGCGACAGCGACAGCCGTTTGAGTGTACAACAACGCCACTGACTAGAGAAGTATAGGTATCCATCTATTGTACGCCAGTGTATCCAGCGTACGCTATATCTCTACTTCAACAGCCTCGAACGCTGCTATACGCTGACGCACACAGGCATACGCTGGTGGGAGCACGAAACGCTGAATCGATATCCATATTTTCCTAGTCGCTCGAAACGCTGCTGTACGCTGGCGTACGCTAAATCGATACCTATGCTTTCCCAGTCGCCGGCGCTCACGCAAAGTATGAGCACGACATAATCAGCGAGAGACAGTACACTTCCCATTTCAAAATGCCTGTTTGATCTTCAACCTTCTCTTGTAAGAAAGAAGAAAATCAAACGAAACCTCCTGTTAGTGAAGTATCCGGTTCCAAATCGTAAAGCATGTAGCATTTCTTTGTTGTGCCGACAGCCTAAGAAATCAACAATAAGAAACACGGCAGCGAATTTAGAAATTTCACTCACTTTTATGTTTTTGATAAGTTTCTTCTGCTCAAGTGACTTCAGAACTTTACGAAGCTGAATTTGTGACAGTCCCGATCCATCCCGTAACTCTCGAATCCAAATGCCTTTTCGCTTCGAATCCTCTATCAGAGTAAATATCTAAATTTCACACACCATAAACTACGAAAAACGAGATAAATGGTAAAAAGGGAAGTTAGGTAGTACGAACAGCCTGCTCTTCCTCAGTGGCTCCGGACAACTGCGTATTTGTGTTGACTTTCAACCGAAGAGCTCCACCTGATTGTTTTCGCGATGACGAGCCTTTTCGACACTAGCAGATTGTTAATAGCGTTCTGCAAACTTAGATGAGTGAATCCGATAAAATTGAAGGTATATGGAAGACAGGAGTCGGAAACTAAGCGAAGACAGAACAACCTGCCGATCTAAAGCTGATATTGCAGCGGTCAGGGTAGTGATGGTGTCCGTGTCCATGCCGTCAACGGCAGATTGGACGATTCTATAGATTTGTTCCTCAACGGCATTGTTTTCTACTGCTCCTACCTGAAAGAGTATATGTGCAGAAGACAACTGTGATCATTGTGCAGAAAACCTCTGTGATCGTAGGAGGAAATACAGAGAACAGATAACAAAATAGGCTACGTAGTTGGAGTCCGCACTGAGAGGAGGGCGACAACGGCAATCCCGTTTACCCGCGCTACTCTCTCAGCAAGGCAACAGGCAGCATACCGAGGCCGCCTTGGTTGCCTCCGCTCACAAAGCTTGCCTCCCGGGCGAGGCCCGCGTGCCCCCCCCCCCTCTCCAACCAAGTTTGCGCCAGAAATCACAGGTGGTTCGTTCCAAGCCGTGTACGACAAAACGATTCATGGAAACCGGACTGATCTGTGTTTGTGACGTATCTACTGAGAAAGGAAGAACCAAGGTAGCTAAATTATACAGTATGGGCACTATCGGCGTGCACATAGTTTGAAAAAAAGGGTGGGTGAGTGGGCACAGACAGCGGCGCAAGACTTTATGTCGCCTTTTCCTTCGCTAGGTTTAGGCTTATTAGCAACACGGCGTAAACCGACGCGAGGCGGGTGTTCGTATAGCCGAAATAGTCGCATCACTGCGCCCGCTCCCAAAGTATGTTAGCACCCGGCCGTGCCGTGCGCGTCAACGGAAGCCTCGGACCTTCCAGACGGCTAGCAGTCAATAATCATGAACTTTAGTCATAAAAGGCTTCTCCCGGTGTGCTGCCTCATTATATACCAGGAAAACTCTGAAAACGCGTTTCATACTAAGCGAATTAGGCGCGAAGAGCATTAGGGGCTTGTATTTTTTTTTCGTATTCGCAATTAAATAAGCGGTCCACCGATTCTGATTAGCTGTGGAGCGCACCTAATCGGAGTCGCTCGTCAGACATGGAGCACTTGCTCATGGTCGCGAAGATATGAACGCGCTCCCATATGTCCGATGACCTAGTGTTGTTCGACAAAAAGCTGCAGAACCAGTTCAGTAGTCAATGTGCTTTTTCGAAAGCATATCTGAAAGGAGTGGACAATCGTGTTGAGCAGGGAACCAATTGTACTATCTTTTGCTTGCAAATCAGCAACGTCACCGCCGCGCTCTCTGCCTCTGGTTCCAGCGCCACGGTGTTCTCCGCCATGCCAACGAGAAAAAAAATTTACAAACTGATCATAGAAACGTTTGACAGCTGAAGAAAGCGGATTTAAAGCCAGCGTGCGGCGCACAGGTGGAGACAGGCACATACCTAATGAATTGAAGGCCCGAAAGTGAAAAGAAATCAACGGAATCAAAAAGCACTGGACAACCCACCTCGGTCTTGATGTTCGGCACAGAAGCGATCATTCGCGGTACCTTAACGATAGGAAAACACAGTCTTTGGAAACATTCTTGACATTGGAGAATCCACGAGAGCGACTAAATTTAGGAGCCCTTCAAAGAAAGGAGAGATCCTAGGGCCTCTTAATATGAATGAGGCATCTACAAAGGATCTGTCAACTGCGCTCTTTTTAGAGCCCTATTTTGTGAAAGTTCCGACATTTTGGGGTATTGCATTAGCCTCCTTGTTGTGGCCCCAAATAGCGCTGGTTGAAATGAGAAAAACACGGATCGATTAAACAAAACTAAAGGGTCAGAGTAACTTCAGTAGATATTTTTACCTGCTCCCTCGGTGAGATTCAATACACGACGAGCCTTACGGCTGACCTAACCTCTCAGCAGAATTCCCCGTTTTTTTTTTTTTTTTTTTGAATATTGACATTCAAGAGGAAGACCTTTCATGGAATCACTATAGGCCTTGTCACACTAGCAACTTTCGAAGCGGAACAGGGAGTTCCCAGTAACTTAAACTCAGGATCCTAGGAACTAAAAATCTCTCTAAGGCCGCGTTCATAGCCTGCGACTGTGAAGAAATGCAGAAATGCGGAAAGTGAAGAAGTGCGGAAAGTGCAGAAATGACGAAAGCATTACATACGTATCGATCTTGAAGAAATGCAGAAATGCCGAAAGTGAAGAAGTGCGGAATCTGCAGAAATGCCGAAAGTGCGGAAAATCGATACGTATCGGTTGCTTTTCTGCACATTCCGCACGGCATTTCTGCAGATTCCGTTCACCTTCTTCACTTTCGGCATTTCTGCAGATTCCGCATTTCTTCACTTTCGGCATTTCTGCATTTCTTCAAATCGATACGTATGTAATGCTTTTCGTCATTTCTGCACTACTGTTCTGCAGTTTCGGTCATTTCCTGCAGATTAAGCAGCTATCTTCACTTTCCGAATTTCTGCATTGGATCCGGCAAGCTTATGAACGCGGCTAATTAACGCTCACCGGACTGAGTATCTTGTCAGCTCCTCACTTCGACTGTTTTCTATACAATTTGGAGTTTTAATAAGGATTGATAAGGATAAGTCTCCGCAGGTGACCATCCATTCTGAGATCCGGCCTGCATTCTACTTCAATCCAGAACTGCGGTGACTTGATGAATGCGATGCGGCCTACATGAAGAGAAATGCTGGGGTCAGCCGATGTACAAGTCAGTGTTCTTATACTCTCAGAGAAATCCGGCACTAATCTACCAAGTCCGAAGAGTAGAAGGCTTGGTCCAGCTTAAAGAAGCGCACCTCGGCGCATGGACTTTTGGACAGGTCTCAGGGTCAAATTTGTTAGAACAGGTGGCCAATGAAGCACTAATCAAAAAAAGTAGGAAAAAGGTGTGGAAGAGCGTGAAATAAGACCCTACGAAATTTAAGGCATGTGGACGAGTTTCGCAGACCTTTGGTGAGTTCTCCAATACACGTCGCCGGCTCGGAACTCCAGAAACTTAGCGTTTATCAATGCCAGCAAGCACTGATAACTGTTAACCAGTCGGGGCGGGATTAACAGGGAAGGAGGCGTCAGCTCAGCCCTGTTGACTCCGCCTTCGTCAATCAATACATTTCGAGCCCACCCCCCCGCCGCACAGAGATGGGGTATGCCGCTATGGTTGGAATCGCGTCCTCGCTCTCTAATCAATGGAGGGTTTTTTTCTCACTTTGGTTGATCGCGACGCTGCCTTTAAGCGGGAGCCAATCGAATGACTGACCCCTACACCACCCACACCGTCAGGCCGCGCGTAGACCGTGTGAATCTGCACTTACCACCCTCGCCTATTCGCCGAGTTGTACTAAAGGCGAGAGCCTTTTTTTTAGCATCACCCTGGCGATCACTAATCACTTTCAGACAGAACGATCATAACCACAGACTGAAATTCTCATAAGTACATTACACCAACACCAAAAGGATACGAATGTAGTGGGTGGCCAAACGTCATCACCCTCCTCGCGGCACACAAATTTGAGTAAACCAGTTTCCGCGTGCAACAACAAATTCATTCATGTAGAATCAAAACTGTTAAGTCAACTACCAGTTTCACCCATACGATTTGAAAACCTACTTTACGCGCCTAAAAACTGCAAACAGCAATCAGATTTCTCAGAGGAGACACGAACAGAAATATATTTGAAGAAGCAATACTGGAAGGCTTGCATTATGCAAAACCTTGGATATGCCGTCAGCTAAAGTAGTCCTTGTGCGATCGCGGCGAGTTCATTCAATTGACGCCAGGCCAACATGGCGAACCATTGTCATGAAATTTCCGTGGTTTTGAGGAGTCTTTTGAATGGATCCAGTCCCATAATTAATTCTTTGCTTCTTGTCAAGCGCCGCACTGAATGGCATCTTCTATGCTTTTGCTAATTTTCAGGTAGCCTTGTTCAGTCACGATTTGGGGTTTCTCTTACGTTTACCGGTCGCTCCTTCCGAGAGCACACATCTGCTAGTATTTTGAATACATTCCCTTCCGATTAGGGAGCATTAGAGATAGGTGGTTAAAGCATTCGAGAGACTCCCCTTGGTGGCAGCCCCCACAAAGACTGAAAAATGTTGGGAGCGCCTAAAGATTATACTTTTGAATTTCGGTCCTTATATACATACACTTGTGGGCTACATTTCAAAGAAATTTCATGTTGGCAAACCAAGAATTTCATTTCTGTCGTTCACGGATCAGTAAACGATCTGTTTTTGACAGAATTTTTTGTAGTACCCGCGGGCGAACGACACGTGCGCGGCGGACAGCTCTGGCAGGGCCAACTATTCCCTTGAGGACCCGGTGGTCCTGGAAGTCCAGTGGGACCTCGTGGTCCTTTTTCGCCTTTGAGACCAGGGAATCCACGTTCTCCTCGCGGACCTTCCAGTCCTGAAAGATTAGTTTAGATTCATCAGATGAAGTCAATACACACACTTATAACTGCGCTAACCATTTTTCACACATCGCGTCCACGTTGCCACCCTTTTTTCGCAGCGGTGGCCCAGCGTGGTCCGGTTTGCAGCCCCTTGCTTCCGGGCGGTCCAGCAGCCGTGTATAGTTTCCCAGGCTCACCTGGCTCACCAGGTGGTCCCGTTAGTCCTCGGAAACCCTTTTCTCCAGGCTCTCCTGGAGCACCAACGCATTGAGCACTCCCCTCGCGCACTCGGGATGGTGGGGGGGCTGACACCAAGCAAGGGACCAGGCCTTCCTCGGAAACCGCGTTCGCCTTTTTCGCCAGGTGGACCAATTCTTCTGAAAAATGTAACAATTGAAAACATTGGAAATATAAACAACATCCGCGTTTTAGTAAAAGTAACCCCTATTGGACTGTAATTATTTGAATGAAGTTGGCGATCGAAGAAGCTAGCAGTTCTTATTTTGAAAACCGAACACTGATGGGTAAATTGAGTAGCTATGGTTACTTTAAGTAAACTTTTATCTACAATACATGAGAAGTACCCCTTATAAGTGCCAGAAAACGGGCAGCTTTTGTGTGGGCCTATTTGAAAAAAGTCTATCCCAAAAGATGTTTTCTGAAATTATTTCAGAAAAACATTGCCAAGGTTTTTCGTAATGGGGAATTCGTTGGTAGCTGTGGCATTTTAGCTATGCGCATATTGGCGCAAGATAGCCAAGATTTGTGCTATCTTTTTATAAGGATCCACGCCTGTAAATAGTAGGCAAGAAAAATGAAAATGAGAGATGAAAAAAGATGAACGGTCTGTAGTGGGGAAATAGTAGTAGTGTCTCTTATTTTGCGGAGCTGAGTGGCTGAACAATAATTTAACAGAGACCGCATTCAAAATTAAAAAGGTGAAACGAACGCGGTGCAGGTGTCCCGGTGGACACTCAACGGATACATAATGGACGTGGTCCGATCGTGTCGACCAACATTCATCCTGGCGAACCTTAGAAACATCAGTGGTGTATACAAAGGTAGGAAAAATGTTGAAAAAGAAAAGGAAGTAAAAGCTACATAGAGAAGCCATGCGCAAGCAATCGGTGCGAAAGAACTTCTAGATCCTCTTTGTAAGACGCCTCCCTTAGCTAGCTCTCATGCTTAGCTCTCACTTTACCACCTTAGCTACTCTAAGGATAAAAGTAAGTTTCATTTTACTGTGTAAAGAAAAAAAACCTTACCAGGAGTGCCATCAATTCCATCCGTGGAGGGACGACCTGGATATCCTTTCAATCCTGGTGGTCCAATGCAGCATGCTGAAGTAAGTACTCCTAACTTCATTAGAGGCGGTAGATTGGTACCAGATTAAGCTGGGAGGATAGGGGCACTGATAGTACATCGGCTGGCCTCCGCAAGTCATTGTATAGGCCACATCGCATTCAATAAGCCACTACGATTCTGAATGGAAGTAGAATGCGTGCCGCATCCCACAAAGGGATTGATTAACGGCGAAGACTTTATTATTCATCCTTTCAATGTTTCTATGGTTATTGCTTTCGAGCAGATAAAGTTGCTTGGATTGCCCATCCCTCTTAATTATGGTTAGTGCAGATCTTGCTGGTTTGTCTAAAACCTGGTTGCGAAGTGCCGGACGATGGGACCTTTCGAAGGGCTCGGTTCGGTACGGCGCTAGCCTGTACTCCTCGAGTTCTCCTCGGGTGACAACTGGAGGAGAACAGCTGGCGCTGCGCCAAAGCTAGCTGCTCCTCCCCACCCCCTTCCCACTCATGCGAGCTATCTTCGCTGCTCCAAACCCAACTTCAAACAACCCAACAGTGAACAAGGCTTCACAGATGTCTGAATATGACTACACAAGGAGGTTCGACTCACAGGATAACTGCCGTTTCTCCCTTATGCTACCATGTATTTCCTCTCTTGCCAAATCCACTTTTCTCCACAGCTCTCCGATCAGCGTCTGAAGGTGAAATCTCATTGGTTCAAGTTCCCTGCATTATGTAGAAATATTTATGAATAAGTTGAAATCTCTCCTCTTTCCTTGTTCTTACTGCGCCAGGATGTTGTTCAGGTATTGGGGTATGCGAAGAAAAAGTTAGCAAAAGAACGAAGCACTGGACACTGGTAGATACTATTTGGATGTGCCTACTCCCGAATTCGCCCACAATTGCGATAGCGCTCATGAACTGAACTTACCGAAAACTAACTAAGTGAGCTTACTCGTTTAGGGCAATGCGGTGTCAGGTAACCCTGTTTTGTGGTGCGGTACGTTCGGTGTTCACTTACCCTACTTACTTACAACTGCGTCATTCATCTCCACGTGAAACCGAGGAAGAGACTTATATATTTTGACCAATGAAATGAAATTGCAGGAGGAATAGGCTGGTAATTGGAGAGTATCTCACAGGCCACAGGTTTTCAGTAAAAACAGTACAATCAAAGTCA
>MU914299.1:0-22019 GCA_036418165.1 Cooperia oncophora | reverse complement strand
TACAGAGAACAGATAACAAAGTAGGCTACTTGGTTGGAGTCCGCACTGAGAGGAGGGCGACAACGGCAATCCCGTTTACCCACGCCACGTCTCTCAGCAAGGCAACAGGCAGCATACCGAGGCCGCCTTGGTTGCCCCCGCTCACAAAGCTTGCCTCCCGGGCGAGGCCCGCGTGCCCCCCCCCTCTCCAACCAAGTTTGCGCCAGAAATCACAGGTGGTTCGTTCCAAGCCGTGTACGACAAAACGATTCATGGAAACCGGACTGATCTGTGTTTGTGACGTATCTACTGAGAAAAGAAGAACCCTATGTTGCCAAGGTAGTTAAATTATATGTATGCCACTGTTGGCGTCACATAGTTTGAAAAAAGGGGTGGGGGAGTGGAAGACACGCGGCAGACCTTTATGTCCCTTTTCCTTCCCAGGTTTAGGCTTATTAGCACACGGCGCAAACAACCCGAGGGCGGGTGTTCGCATAGCCGAAATAGTCGCATCACTGCGCACCCCCCCCCCCTCGCTCCCGCTCCCAAAGTATGTTAGCACCCGGCCGTGCCGTGCGCGTCAAAGGAAGCCTCGGACCTTTCCAACCTACCAGTCAATATCATGAACGTAGTCATAAAAGGCTTATCCCGGTGTGCTGCCTCATTATATCCCAGGAAAACTCTGAAAACGCGTTCATACTAAGCGAATCAGGCGCGAAGAGCATTAGGGGCTTGTATTTTTTCGTATTCGCAATTAAATAAGCGGTCCACCGATTCTGATTAGCTGTGGAGCGCACCTAATCGGAGTCGCTCGTCAGACATGGAGCACTTGCTCAAATTGCGAAGAATGAACGCGCTCCCATATGTCCGATGACCTAGTGTTGGTCGACAAAAGGCTGCAGAACCAGTTCAGTAGTCAACGTGCTTTTTTTCGAAAGCATATCTGAAAGGAGTGGACAATCGTGTTGAGCAGGGAACCAATTGTACTATCTTTTGCTTGCAAATCAGCAACGTCACCGCCGCGCTCTCTGCCTCTGGTTCCACCGCCACGGTGTTCTCCGCCATGCCAACGAGAAAAAAAATTTACAAACTGATCATAGAAACGTTTGACAGCTGAAGAAAGCGGATTTAAAGCCAGCGTGCGGCGCACAGGTGGAGACAGGCACATACCTAATGAATTGAAGGCCCGAAAGTGAAAAGAAATCAACGGAATCAAAAAGCACTGGACAACCCACCTCGGTCTTGATGTTCGGCACAGAAGCGATCATTCGCGGTACCTTAACGATAGGAAAACACAGTCTTTGGAAACATTCTTGACATTGGAGAAATCCACGAGAGCGGACCGACCCAGGCGGACAGGCCATGGCGCGGATAGCGGAATCCGCTCAGCCCGCAACTACGGGAACAATCAGCACGCGGGTAGTACCAATTTAGAAGCCCTTCAAGGGAAATGGAGGGTAACATGTTTTACGGACCGTCGTCTCAATTATGTGAATTGAGGCATCCTACCAGGATAGCTGTCACTGCGCTCATTTTACGAGCCTTCATTGTTTTGTGAACTTCAGTAGATATGTTTTACTATCGCCGCCGGATCGGGGAGATCCGATTACCCCGTTTGACGGGTGACCTAAACTCTGGCAGAATTCCGAATGAAAGAATACTGAACAGTTCAAATAGGCGAAATCTGTTCACTGCATTACATTATAGGCTTGTCAACTAGAGCAGTTTCAAGGGGGAACAGGGAGTTCCCAGTAACTTAAACTCAGGATCCTAGGAACTAAAAATCTCTCTAAAGCCGCGTTCATAGCCTGCGACTGTGAAGAAATGCAGAAGTGCGGAAAGTGAAGGTGGATGGAATGGAGGAGGAGGGCAGTAGGATACTATCGATCTGATGCAATCAGAAATGCCGAAGGTGAAGAGCGGAATCTGCAGAAAATGGAGAGTGGGCGGGAAAGATCGATACGTATCGGTTGCTTTTCTGCACATTCCGCACTTTCGGCATTTCTGCAGATTCCGCATTTCTTCACTTTCGGCATTTCTGCATTTCTTCAAATCGATACGTATGTAATGCTTTTCGTCATTTCTGCACTTTCCGCACTTCTGCAGTTTCGGCATTTCTGCATTTCTTCAAGTCGATACGTATCTATTGCTTTTCGTCATTTCTGCAGATTCCGCACTTCTGCACTTTCCGCATTTCTGCATTTCTTCATGGTCGCAAGCTATGAACGCGGCCTAATTACCTCACCACTGAGTATCTTGTCAGTTCCTCGCTTCGACTGTTTTCTATACAATTTGGAGTTTTAATAAGGATTGATAAGGATAAGTCTCCGCAGGTGACCATCCATTCTGAGATCCGGCCTGCATTCTACTTCAATCCAGAACTGCGGTGACTTGATGAATGCGATGCGGCCTACATGAAGAGAAATGCTGGGGTCAGCCGATGTACAAGTCAGTGTTCTTATACTCTCAGAGAAATCTGGCACTAATCTACCAAGTCCGAAGAGTAGAAGGCTTGGTCAGCTTAAGCGGGAGCCAATCCAGAATCTGACCCTCACACCGTAGGCGCGGTAGACGTGTCACTTGCAACTACACCTCCGCCCTTTGGAGTTGTAATAAAGCCGAGAGTTTTTTTTACATCAGCTGCCACTCACTTCACTTTCAGACAGAAGCGAATCTAACCACAAAACTGAAATTCTCATAAAGTAATTACACAAAGGATACGAATGTAGTGGGTGCCAAACCCATCACTCTGGGCACAAAATTTGAGTAAATCAGTTTCCGCGTGCAACAACAAATTCATTCATGTAGAATCAAAACTGTTAAGTCAACTACCAGTTTCACCCATACGATTTGAAACCTACTTTACGCGCCTAAAAACTGCAAACAGCAATCAGATTTCTCAGAGGAGACACGAACAGAAATATTTGAAGAAGCAATACTGGAAGGCTTGCATTATGCAAAACCTTGGATATGCCGTCAGCTAAAGTAGTCCTTGTGCGATCGCGGCGAGTTCATTCAATTGACGCCAGGCCAACATGGCGAACCATTGTCATGAAATTTCCGTGGTTTTGAGGAGTCTTTTGAATGGATCCAGTCCCATAATTATTCTTTTGCTTTCTCAGGGACTGAACGCATCTTCTATGCTTTTCCAAGTTTTCAGGTAGACCTTGTTCAGACGGATTTGGGGTTTCTCTTACGTTTACCGGTCCTCCTTCCGAGAGCACACAGTCTGCTAGTATTTTGCATACATTCCCTTCCGATTAGGGAGCATTAGAGATAGGTGGGTTATAAGCATTCCGAGAGATCTCCTTGTTGACAGAAAGCTGAAAATTTGGATGCATAAAGATTTATTTTGAATTTCGGTCCTTTATTAATACAGCTTGTGGGCTACATTTCAAGAAATCTTCATTGCAAACAAGAAGGCATTCTTCGTTCACATCAGTAAACGATCTAGTTTTTGACAGACTTCTTGTAGTACCCGGGCGAGACACGTGGCGGCGGACAGCTCTGGCAGGGCCAACTATTCCCTTGCGGACCCGGTGGTCCTGGAAGTCCAGTGGGACCTCGTGGTCCTTTTTCGCCTTTGAGACCAGGGAATCCACGTTCTCCTCGCGGACCTTCCAGTCCTGAAAGATTAGTTTAGATTCATCAGATGAAGTCAATACACACACTTAGTCAAACTGCCCTACCATTTTCACCATCGCGTCCACGTTGCCCTTTTTCGCCGGGTGGGCCACGTGGACCCGGTTCGCCTTCCTTTCCCGGCGGTCCAGCAGCCGTGTATAGTTTCCCAGGCTCACCTGGCTCACCAGGTGGTCCCGTTAGTCCTCGGAAACCCTTTTCTCCAGGCTCTCCTGGAGCACCACTCGGGGATGGTGGGGCTGGCACACCAGCAGGGCCAGGCCTTCCTCGGAAACCGCGTTCGCCTTTTTCGCCAGGTGGACCAATTCTTCTGAAAAATGTAACAATTGAAAACATTGGAAATATAAACAACATCCGCGTTTTAGTAAAAGTAACCCCTATTGGACTGTAATTATTTGAATGAAGTTGGCGATCGAAGCTACAGTTCAGTAGGGATTACTTTGAAAACCGAACACTGATAGGTAAATTATGAGTAACTATGGTAACTTTAGGTAAACTTTTATCTACAATACATGAGAAGTACCCCTTATAAGTGCCAGAAAACGGGCAGCTTTTGTGTGGGCCTATTTGAAAAAAGTCTGTCCCAAAAGATGTTTTCTGAAATTATTTCAGAAAAACATTGCCAAGGTTTTTCGTAATGAGAAATTCGTTGGTAGCTATGGCATTTTTCCAAAACACCCAGCAGGATTAAGATAGCCAAGATTTGTGCTATTTATAAGGATCCACGCCTGTAAATAGTAGGCAAGAAAAATGAAAATGAGAGATGAAAAAAGATGAACGGTCTGTAGTGGGGAAATAGTAGTAGTGTCTCTTATTTTGCGGAGCTGAGCTGAAACGATAATTGAACAGAAAACGCAATTCAAAATTATAAAAAGTGAAACGAACCCAGGTGGTCCAGGTGGACACTCACGAATACATAATGGACGTGGGTCCAGATCGGCTGGTCGACCAACATCTCCTGGCGAACCTTTAGAAACATCAGTGGTGTATACAAAAGTAGGAAAAATGTTAGGAAGAAAAAGAAAAGGAAGAAAAAGCTACATAGAGAAGCCATGCGCAAGCAATCGGTGCGAAAGAACTTGCTAGATCCTCTTTGTAAGACGCCTCCCTTAGCTAGCTCTCATGCTTAGCTCTCACTTTACCACCTTAGCTACTCTAAGGATAAAAGTAAGTTTCATTTTACTGTGTAAAGAAAAAAAAAACCTTACCAGGAGTGCCATCAATTCCATCCGTGGAGGGACGACCTGGATATCCTTTCAATCCTGGTGGTCCAATGCAGCATGCTGAAGTAAGTACTCCTAACTTCATTAGAGGCGGTAGATTGGTACCAGATTAAGCTGGGAGGATAGGGGCACTGATAGGCACATCGGCTGGCCTCCGCTAGTCATTGTGTTGGCCAAATCACATACAATAGGCCGCTACGCTTCTGAACGGAAGTAGAATGCGTGGCGCATCAGTGAAAGGGAGTGGTTACCGGCGAAGACTTTATTATTCATCCTTTCAATGTTTCTATGGTTATTGCTTTCGAGCAGATAAAGTTGCTTGGATTGCCCATCCCTCTTAATTATGGTTAGTGCAGATCTTGCTGGTTACATAAAACGTGTCTAAAACGTGGTTGCGAAGTACCCCGGACGATGGGACCTTTCGAAGGGCTCGGTTCGGTACTGCGCTATCTTGTACTCCTGGAGTTCCTCGGGTGACAAACTGGAGGGAAAAGCTGAGCTGCGCAAACTAGCTGCTCCTCCCCACCCCCTTCCCACTCATGCGAGCTATCTTCGCTGCTCCAAGCCCAACTTCAAACAACCCAACAGTGAACAAGGCTTCACAGATGTCTGAATATGACTACACAAGGAGGTTCGACTCACAGGATACTGCCGTTTCTCCTAACTGCCATGATTTCCTTCTCTTGCAAATCCACTTTCTCCAACAGTCTCCGATCAATTCTGAAGGTGAAATCTCATTTGTTCAAGTTCCCTGCATTATGTAGAAGCATTTATGATTAAGTTGAAATTTCTCCTATTTCCTTAAATGATTCTTACTGCGCCAGGATGTTGTTCAGGTATTGGGGTATGCGAAGAAAAAGTTAACCAAAGAACGAAGCACTGGACACTGGTAGATACTATTTGGATGTGCCTACTCCCGAATTCGCCCACAATTCGCGATAGCGCTCATGAACTGAACTTACCGAAAACTAAGTGAGCTTACTCGTTTAGGGCAATGCGGTGTCAGGTAACCCTGTTCTGTGGTGCGGTAAGTTCGGTGTTCACTTATACTTACTTACAACTGCGTCATTCATCTTCCAGGTGAAACCGAGGAAGAGACTTATATATTTTGACCAATGAAATGAAATTGCAGGAGGAATAGGCTGGTAATTGGAGAGTATCTCACAGGCCACAGGTTTTCAGTAAAAACAGTACAATCAAAGTCAAGCATGCATCTCCCGCCCGGCAGGCGAGAGATGTGGGCGTGATTCCCGTCTGGGGTCTGAATTTTGTTAGGTGATTGAGGTCGACCCTCTAGAACGCACAGGTATCGTAAACTAAGAAAATCTACAAACCGGACAGTGTTGTTGGTCTATCTGCGAGAACACGTAGAGCGTATGGAACATGATCAGGGGACACAGAGCAGATGCGCAGATTACGGCCGAGACGGAAAGCGATAGGGCGACGGCAGGTGAGCCGCTCCATCGCCAAAGTGTCGTCAGCACCAGCATCTGAACTGAGGTAATCATAGAGAGGAGATTGAACGGACAACTTAGGCTTCACGTCGTAAGGCAACGTTCAGACTTCGCGACGACAGCGCTTCGGTCGCGCGTTCGACGCGATCAATGCAGTCGAAAGCATGCGCATCGATCGCGTCGAACGCGCGACCGAAGCGCTGCCGTCGCGAAGTCTGAACGCTGCCTGATTCATGATACAACCACTGTCACGGATGTTGCTAAACCAGTGAGTATGTCTCACAATCAGAGAAGTAAAATCAAAGAAAAGCAGAAAGACATTACCTACGACTATCACGTCCGGAAGCAACCCCCCTCCCCCTCAACCACCATATAGGATTCCTTTTCTTCTCAAGTAGTCTAGTGGGCGATTTCTGAGAATGCCCCTGTTTCGTCACTCTACTGTGAGTGCTGTGGCGGTCATAAGTTGAAGGTACAGTCTTGTTCGCTGCGGACGCTGGGGCTTTCCAGTGAGGCTGGGTTCGGCGTGGCGCCATCCAGTTCTAGACCCATTGTGGTTGTCTGCCAGCTCCCACAACTGGAAGAGAACAGGCTGGCGCCGCGTCAAACCCAACCCCACTGAAAGGCCGGAGTGTCCGCAACAGACAAGACTGCACTTCACCTGAGGCAGCTGCCTACTCCGACTACGAGATCTGCCTACAGTTCTGCAAACAAGTACAAGTGCCAGTCGTTCTGTGTGGGACCAGCTATTGTCTACCTCACCTTAGAAAATCCACCTTTTCGCGGATAGGAGAGCAGTCGGCGCTTTGCGGCTCTGCATGCCTTTTCTTTGATACGAAGAATACTACGCTGGAACCAGGCGCGTCCTGCCACGGGGGAAATTTCGGCAGGTAATACACTCCGCCTCTCGATTCGCTCCATCTGATTCGACCCGCCATTCCGCATACTTACCTACCACCTTTCGCAAATATCGGCACAACTTCCTACCACTTTTCAGTTTTCCCGGACCCCTAAAATTTTCTAGTTTTTCTCCAACTTTTTGCTGTCGAGTGGGGGGAGCCTCTCCACACGAGCAAATATGGGCCCTACGCCCTTAGACACCCGCTTAGAACGTCCTGAAAACAAGGAAAGTCGACTGCGCATATAAAGTTTTCTGCGACCGCCGTATATCGACCCGGCTGTAACCTCCATCGAGCAAATAGCGACTTTCCCCTCAGTCTCTGTTCCAGGTAAGTACGAATCCCTTGAAGTTCTATCGCCAAACTATTGGGCCGTCGGCGTGAATGATGGTCGCTGACAGATGCGCTCTCGTCTCCAGCTCCTGAATTTCCTGAATCGACACAGGCAAAACTGTCTTCTCAATACCTGACGGTCATCCTTCCCTTCAGGATGTGTCTCGCAGCCATACAAACCCATAACACATAGAAGGAGAATATCTCAATGTAGGATCATAAAACTAAGCTCTGTTACATTCGGCAGATGAAGAATTTACGGTGAAAAACAGTCTGTTCAACAGGAGGTTTGGGTAGACACGCCGAAATGCGGTCTCCCAAACTTTTACAGTACTATTGCCAGACAGTAAACGGCTCCTAATTTCAAGAAACGAAAGATGAGAGAACGCCTTGATATCCCTCTATCTAAGAGGATCAGAGGCAGCTGCAAGTGTGCAACTAGTACAATTACTGACTGATGAATTGTATTGTGAGTGATGTGGTGATGAAGGTCTCTTGATGACCGAGGAAGTATGAACAAGGCCACCCATGAGAATATGGTAGCCCTTTCACGACGAACACTTCAACAATAGCGAAAGTAAAAAACAAAGAAGAGTGGAGTCGACCTCGGCGGCTGGAGGACGTTTCATAAAGAGGACAACGACAGCTCATCGGGGAGTTGACTGACAGGCGCGACTCAAACTACAAAAGCGCAATGTCAAAAGCGCACTTGAGAACTAGTACTGAAGAAGGCAAAAGTAATATAGAGGTCATATTTTTAACGAAGTCAAAATCTTCCCACGAGAATGCTCGACCTTCACAAGTGCTATTGGCTGTTTTTAATGGGTGTCTGATGACTGGTTGGAGGCGAGTTCCGTTGAGAATGAGCTTTGACGAGGCCCAGTTTGTCCATCATTTCGCACCTCCTCATCCACCTCAACCGAGTGTAATTAGCCGTCGTCAATTTGGCGGTAATTATTGAGACGGTGCAGCGCTTCTCCACGAGACCAACCTCACTTTATTCCATAACGGTGTAATTCAATCGCAAGTTTCCAAATAGGGCCCCTCTTACCAATGATCGAGGACAAAACCTATTAGTGAAAAACCTAATGGTGGTTAACGAACCTGAGTGTGGTAAACAAGTTCATTTACGCCATGAAAGACAGCATTGAATGTGTGAGAGAAGAGAGGTCTTTTTGAGTTTCTTAAGTTGCAGCTTAGGTGAAACTCGAGGAAATAAGAGAGGCCCAAGCTTTGGAAAACCCCGTGTTCACGGACGATAACGGCGTTTTTTTGTTTTGGCTGAGCGGAGAAGAAAACGACTCGTTGCAGCAAGACCCGAAGTACACGAATTATCCCCGGAAGCTCCCGAGAGAATCCCTTCAGGGCGACTATGATCGTGGGGTGAAGTTGTGAAGCAGGACGATTCTGCCTTGCCCATGGGGTCTCTTCAGCGAAATGGCCTCATTTACCGAAGCAGCTGGCTTCGCCGGCTGTTGCCGGTACGCCTCCTTCTGAGATGCAGCACTGCTTCGCCGGGCAGGCGCGGTTCCGCCGCCTGGGCACCGCAGCGCTTACCTTCTTCCACACATTTCAGTACCCAATTAGTATCCGGCTTTTCTTTTATCTGAACAGATGGCCAACATTGGATGGACCAGTAGCATCATAACTGCTATTTTCAACTCTACTACAGTGTATGGAATGGTGGTTAGGAGCGTTGACCAAGTGGACAGATGAGAGAAAAGCCGGGTATTAGTCATACGAAAGCATGTAGGCGCGATGGAGCCACGCCCCGCAAGGCCTGACCGTATCCCAGAGGAGGTCTGGAGTGTCTGGTGTGCTTTGGAACCGCTTTAGGAATTTCTAAGAGTGGCTCCACCCACCTCGACGCACGCTCCACCTGCTAAGAGTATGCCTCACACTTGTAAATCTGTGACCTCTAGATGACTTTAACCTACTTTTCCCGGTGTCTGGAGTATTCTGCGACCGTTTATCGAAATTTTTTGATTTCGGCTCCACACAGCTCAGGGCACACTCCGCCCTCAGCATATACCTCGCACTTCTCAACTGACGATCCCTCGGTGACCTAATCCGTTTTCCCGGTGTCTAGAGTGTTCTGGAACCGGTTGAGGAATCATTCAAATTAGCTCCGCCCACCTCGCCGCACGCTCCTGCCACAACGGGTGTGCCTCGCATATTCCAACCTGTGATCACTTGGGACCATAATCCACTTTTTTTTGCGCCGTCTGTAGTGCTTTAGGACCAAACTACGATTTTTAAACTGGTACCTCGTGTTCAAATGCATGCCCCGCCCACTGTGGGCGGGGCCTGTATTGAGTGCTATTCACATATTTACACACACATGCACACCCACACCACCCACCACAGACAACACACACACACGGACGGACATAGCAGATTATATACAGTACTCCTCTTATGGTTAAAACTAAAGCTGCTAGGAAGGGTCACCTTGCTTTTCCAAAACAATTCCTGATCTTTGGTCGCTGTTATCTGAGAGCATGCCCAATGAGCCAAAAGTTTCGAAAGTCTTTTCGCAAATAATTTCGAAAATGGAGCACGACTGCTGTTGACCAGCTGCTATTTGCTATCTGTTATCGTTCCGCCTACTGCCGATTTTCGAAACTAACATCGCGACCACCCCTGCGTTGCTATTTAAGCACTTCGTCGGCCTTATAACTGCACTTCCTCTACAATCATGTCCCAGGATCATTCGAACCATTCCAAAACTGTCACTGTGAAACTATATATGAACCGTACGCCACGGCTCACTGTCGCCTACAAAGACAAGCATGATCTCTTTGAAACATTCAAGAAGAGGATGCAGGAACTCGGCATTCCGGCCAGGACTGTGTTCTGGATCGATGACGAGGGCGAGCCGGTGAGACTGGATAACGCTGATACTCTTATGGATGCTGCCAAGGGCATGTCGAACCTGCGTATTTATGCCTTTGATGAAGGCGATGAGGAGGAGTTCTCCTGCTCCAGCTGCGATGAGCTCAACCGCGGCCGGCGACCATGGAAGCAACAACGCGGACAGCGCTCTCGTAGTCACTCTAGACGCCGAAGCCGTGATCATTCTCGTGGGAGCCGATCTCACTCTAGAGATCGCTCTACAAGTAGCGATTCTCGCAGAGGTCATCGACATCATCACAGCTCTCATCATGGCCCCTGTCTTTTCTCCGACTACTTCACTTACCCCATGACGGACTCACGCTTCGGCCTCTGGCCACCCTTCGGCGGTTGTGCTCGCGGTGGTTTTGGAGGCCGTGGAGGTTTTGGCGGTCGTGGAGGTTTGTGCACTCGCGGTGGTGGTCGTGGCTTCCATTGAGCTTGACGTCCACTGGATATTCTGCTCTCCTTATTTCTGCAACATGCCATGATACGAGGTAGTATAGTAATTTGCGTATTCTCCTGTCCACTTGACATTGTAAGTTTATCGTATCACGCTTTCAATGTGTTGAGAAAAATCAATAAACATCGATTGAATTTGCGTTATGTTATAATGGGAACAACAGCATGAAATATTAATAAGATCTTTGAATAACTTTGGTATGTGCAGAAAAACGCGCTTGGCGCCTATGCTGTAAACAGAAGTGATTGGATTCGTTACCCATGTGACGTCAGTTACCTGCAGCTTTCACACAAATAAGTCCGCAACATGGCCATTAGTTAGGCGCGGTGTGAGAAGGTAGGGATGATCCCACCTCCTTCAGCGCACATCATTGTTGGAATTCCCCAACAGGGGGTCGTATTTGGCGGCTGGGAGAGGGGAGGGTCGTGCTTGGGCTGTGAAAATTTTTTTGAGGTCGTATTCCCCTTCGACCGTCTGGGAGAGGTTGCTGACTTTCCCTTGCTTTTTCTGTTTTACATAAAAATCCGGAAAAGTGGTAGGAAGTGAGGATAAAATCTAAGAAATGGTGGAGGGTCGTATTTCCCCACCATCGACAGCTAGATGAGGAGGTGACCAGGGGGTCGTGCCAACCGCCTAAAAAAGATGGGGGGATCGTACGGATTGGTCCATTCCTCTTGATACCAACCCGAAGCGATGATACCAATTGTACGTAGGTGGTTGAAAATGAATGCAGAGGTGAAATATAAGAGTGAGGTTCGTCCTTTCTAAGCGAGGCCCACTGAGAACTCTCCTTGTGGTCTGTAATCAGGCTGACTATCCCAAAGGAACTGTAAGGTTATCGAAGACCGTTATCGGTCAAGGTTAGGGGGTTATCAAAGATATGACAGTTGTTCAGTTGTTTAACAGTTGTGGAACTATCCATAGCAAAAAACAGTTTATTATAAGCAGGAATGCCTGAAGTAGCTACTAGATGAGCTGAAAAGTTGTTTTGCGAAACATCTAGTAGTATTCCGGTGAGGGCTAGTCTCTCAGATTGACGGAAGTAGTGGGGTTTCAAGTACCGCTACTTACCACGCGCACGGCTGTTACTTACATCGCGCGACGGCTGCTCAAAAGTGAATCCTCGTCGAGCTCCACCAGGGCTTCAGTCATGTTACAGAATTCTGTGGGAGGAATTAGAAACACTGGATGGTGTACGATCGACTCGTTCACCGTTAGCCATCGTTTATTTTCCGTCCCGCTATTAGAGTATGCGGTAGGAAAATCTAACAGCCGGCGCCGAGTGGGCGGCGCGGTGCGCGTCGCACACGCTTGACGACGAGGTTTGGGTGGGTATTGTCGGGGAGGTTTAGAAATGTCAGTGACAAAATAAACATTATGTATTTAGTTATCCTTTCTTTACATGGAATCTGGGATGCTCCGTCGAAGTGGGTAGTGCAATTAATGACACGCCCAGTGCGGCGTGATGAGTGCAGCAGTTTATGATTCTCGTTGCCCGTCTCCCCCCCCATTACAAGGTTGGCGGAACTTTTGAATCATTCTTGAACGCATTGAATTCATGGTTTTTTCTATGCTCTCTTGTTCGGGCACGCTAGGGTCATTTGTTTCGCTACATTTATCATGCGGTTTTTCACGTAGGATAGATGGCTCACCCGGAGTTCTTTCGAAAAGTCGCTTTCCTGGGCTCACCGTAGTTCTTGCAGGGTCGATGCCCTTTGGCGGGGCGTGTACTCTGATTTTGGCTATGTTTTTTGGTTTTTGCAACAGGACTGCACAAGAGTGCAAGGTGGTCCGGTAAGCGGCCAATTACAATGACCGCGGGATTTCCATAATGGGTGGACTTCATGGCGCAATCCAACATGGGTTAGCATCATGAGATGTTATCCAACGTATAGGTGATACCTTCAAGATTAGGGGTTAGAAAATTAATATAATCCATTGGGATCCGCTGTCGCGGGTGCTCTCCTTACACGGCCGGCTTCGCCGGGCCGGCTGCTTTGCCAGGTACTCTTTCTTTGAGGGCGAGGTTTAGAGTGTGCAAAATACGCCAAACCGTCACAGTTCATTTTCCAGCAAAATGTAGAAAATAGTTGAAAATAGCTCGAGCAATGGGTTAAAGTTGGATCAGCGAGTCGATTGAAGTGAGTGGCGCTAGATGATATATTGGTCAAGAGTAGACTGACACGCACGGAATAGGCCGTATTATATATGTCAGGTATTGTAAACGTCTGTCCGAATGTAGCGCTGAAATCTTATTCCTTGGTCACTCTTTTTCTCGGGAGTTTGGTCCACAAAAATTCCATGTAACCCTGGTTCACACGAAAATTCAGCAGAACCTGTTATAGAGTAGCTTGGTAAGCATCTACGCTTCTGCATGCGTTTCTTCGACTTACTGTACGTTTCTTGTCATCCCGCTTCGGGGCAGTTTCACGTTAGAGTGGGCCTCTCTTAAGGTTGTTGATGAATAGATAGTACATGATAAAGCCAAGATGCGTGCACGCGGTGTTCATGCCAACTGAGCAACACGCCAGTGATCTGTACTTCAGCTTGCTTAGCGGGCCGGTACATGATATCATAAACGAATAAAGCCTGGGAGTGAGATTGGTGTCGGAACTACTGGGAGCTGATACCTGGATCATAGCCATCTGCGGATGAGTGGATGTATAGCGAGTGTTGCTATTTTCGCGCCTCGTAGATGAGTTTTCATTCGTTATCAGTGCACTTGCGTCTCACCCTGTCAGTGGGTGTTCGCGCCCCTCCTCCTTATACAGTTTTGAGCCCAAGGGTTACCCAGGACCCTGCAACGTGGATTGCGGTGGCCTCCGCCATCTAAGGTTCATTATCATCTCTGATTATGTATTAGATTTTGTCCCACCTCGGTCCCTCCTGGTTATACCTCGGTCGACCACGTACTTAATTCTGCCGTATGGTGTGTTAGGGAATTGGGTGACGTTCCGCGTTAAGGGCCCTTTAACAAATTCTTATCAGATGTTATCTAGCTTCTGTCACCCCCAACGTGTCCATTCCTTACTATTACCACGCCTCGAAATCAAGGTCCCGCTTTCACTGCAAACTGCGCTAAGAATTTGGTGACACCCGCGTCTAGGGTCCCTTATCGGATCTTATCAGATGTTATCAGCTCCTGTCAGCCCCCATCTACGGCATATCACTGCTTGAAACCAAGGTCCCGCAGCTGCTGCAACTTGCCACAATTTGGTCACCCTCCCCTTCTAAGGCCCTTATCGAATCTTATCAGGTGTTGTATCCTGTACCCACTAAAAGTGTTCGTCCTGCGCGGTGTATATCACCTCTTGAATCAAGCGGTCCGACGACGCTTGCAACCTGCGGTAATATCCGGTGATCCCTCGGCGTCTAAGGCCCTTATCAAAATACATTATCAGATGGTCGTTATCACCTCCTTGTCCACCACCAAAAATGTGTTCTCGGCTCCTGTCCGTGATATACTCATTTCTTGAAACCACGGGTTCCCGCAGGCTGCTCAACTTTGCGCAATCGATGGTTCGGCTTCACCTCCCTTTTATGCCCTCTAATCCGCAGTCTGTATAAGTGTATGAAATCCGGTCACCCACCAAAAGTGGGGATCCCTCCTAACCCTATTATATCTTGGGAGGATTAACTTTCTAACGCTACGGACTGGGCGCTATGAATTTCGTGACACACACACATACACACACACACACACACACACACACACACACACACACACACACACACACACCCACACACACAACACACCAGCACCACACATACGAACACACACACACCAACACCACAATATGCGGATTGGTAATATATAGTGGAAGTTTGGGAGTTGACACGTGGATGAACTTTTTATTGACGGTGAGAGACGTGCAGCGTAATCGTTTACTGTGGCTCGAGGCATGATTTTTCAGCAAGGCTCATAAAAAGTCTCCCAGAGGAGTGGGTGGGCAGCCCCCCCCGCCCCCCCCCGCCCTTCTCATGAAGGAACTTTCTTCCTGCACTCTACTTCTCGAGGAAACTGGTTACAAGAAATATGTGGTGTTTTCCAAAAAGGAGGAACGGTTAATGATTTTATCAGGATTGACATGCACGAGGTCCACAAAATATGAATTTATTATGTACACAACGCTATGGTGTAACGAGTGCTATGTATTCACCATGGTCAAATGATGAAATGATTACAAATTTGTACAAGGCGGTCAACGTGCGACACAGTGTGCTATTGAAGGTTCTAGACAACTAGTATTTACACAGCCATTCAAAAAATCTACCACATCTGCCACTACACAGAAAAATTCACCAGAGGCTAAATAAATCTCCTGAATTAATCCTGAATTCTCTGAATGTCCCGACCGTCGAGCTATTGCTTGCTCTGTTGACTTCAGAGGTATTAGAAAAAGGAATTAGGTCGAAAGTGAATGTATGGACGCATATGGGGTAACGTTTCGAAACGTTCGCAATACGTCTTCAGTACAGGAAAATGAGCTAAGTAGAAACTATCATAACAGCTCTCAAATCGCGTGAGCATCTCAATCAACGCGATATCGGCCAATGTGATCTGAAAGGAATCTTCGTGGTTACTATTCTCTCAATTAATTAACTAGTAAAAAAAGATTCATCAATGTCCTCCTAGCAAAAGTGACTCCATGTGCGTTGGGAGCGGCTGATACCACTTCTGCACGAACGCTGAAGGGTTGGTATTTATAGACTACTGTGACCCTGAATAATTTTAGGTGGTCCGAGGTCTGTGTGCGCTAAGTTATTGGCGTGATATATTTTGACTACTCTTCACGAGTGATGAGGTGATCTACGCATGAGCTCATCCCTCGGGTGCTTGGCAAATTGTTGGCGTCTAATTTCACAACGATGGCACAGGGATATCAGGTCCTGACGTTGCTTCACATTCATTATGTATTTGTGGGCTGAATGAGCAGAGCCAACTAGTTCGATCTCCTCCGGGGTCGTTCGGTGGCCAGCCGGATACACCTGAGTGCACAGAAACCCTGAATAGCATAACTACTGCCCTGCATGTTGCTGTGCCCGTGATGTCCATTCGTATGCCTGTACTATCTTGAGGAGAAGGTGAATGCGTAGCTTATCATGAAAAACTTCAGTCAATCGCGCCTAGAGTATCACCCTTTCACCCATTTCAGATAGAAACGTGGGCAATGTAAACGAGCCACTCATGTTAGGAGACATTTGTAGTTTTACGAGAAATCAAAAAATAGTACCTTTGATCCAACGAGATACCTTTTATTCTTGAGCTCTTCTTCATACTGTGTGAGGAATGGAGAAAGGGCAGTGTTCTTGAAATTGTTCCAAACCTCACGCTAGAAAAACCGTCATAAATTTGCTGCCGAAAATAGGCTGATGCAAAAAGGCACAGTAGAAGTCGTGTGAGTGAAATAAGGCCTACTGTTGAGCCTTCTTCATTGAATTGTACATCACTTCTAGGACATCGGTGAGGAGGGGCGTGTCAAAGAGCGACGTGCATTACTAGCCCAGCCCACATAAAAACTGCATTTAAAGGCAGCGCCTGCGTTATGTTCCTACGCCTCCTTAGATATCGTAGCTTTGTCGACAAGGGTGGAGGATGTACTAATTTCGCAGCTCAAAAATACGAGAGGATGGCGCCACCCGCTTGTGAAGAGGATGCCGCCCCGCCCACCTGGCTGCCATAACTGCTTTTTAGCCTTTGAAGGCTGAGCCCGCTTTCAAGAATAATGAGTTATGGAGCTCATATAATACGTGTTGTGAAGAAAAAAGCAGAAAAAAATCATGGAAAATGCCCTATATATATAAACCCTATGCTGGCCAGGTGGGCGGGGCGGCCGACTCTTCACTAGCGAACGGCGCTATCCTCTCGCCTTTTTGAGATGCAAAACTAGTACATACTGCATCCTCATAGGGAGGGCTATGATATCCAGAGGCGCGGGAACATCAAATGAACGTGGGCGCTGTCTTAAGACTATACACTGTTCCACATGTTGTTACTAAGCGCAGCCAACCTAAGAGCTCAATCGCATCGGGGTTGAGATGAATTCGGAAATTTGGTGACCGGAACCTACACCATGCCTACAGTACACGTGAGCACTTCACGACTCACGACAGAAATGGACGTAAACTTTCAACTGATTGTAGACCGTGCTTTCGAGCTGTAGCTTGAGTCGTCGCAGGCGTTTTGAGACGACCTCCTCCTATTCTAACAGTAAAGAAGGAGAATAAGTAGCAAGAAGAAAAGTGGCACAGCTGGAAGTCGGCACGAACATTCAAAGCGCAGCGTTTAAGTGCGGTAGAGTGGAGCAGAGAAAACATTTATCAGGCTGGACGAGAAGTTCTGCGACTCTTCAGACAAAACTTGGAATAAACTTTCTTCCATACTCTCGGTTCGACTTTTCTTAAACGGCGGCATCTGCCTTGAAAAAGAATTGTCGATTATCGGGCCCTCGTGAGCTCTTAAATATTCCACAAAGCCCCAACACACCCTACTGCAGAATCTCAGAAAACACCCCACTAATCATACAAGACTCTTGGGGTAGACTTGATCTTCTTTCTGAGACTTTTTTCGAACTGTCGCAGGAATCCCCCTCCGGCCTCTCGGTATTGTGGCACAATGTTTGTGGTACGGATTTTGCTAAAAAGCAAACGCTCCATAGGCTAGAACGGGCCACTACATTAAAGGAACGAAAAGAACACCAACGTAATAACAAAAGGCAGAGGAGCTCATTGTAAGCGCTTGGTCAAGATAACAAGAGAGCCTTGTATACTCCAGTTCGCTGCGGATGAAGAGGCGTGTCAGCCAGTGATGTGCCGCTGTGCCAGACCCATTCTCTGCCAGTCGTTGAAGCGGGCGTGTGATAATAGTTGGTTGAAAATGGCTAAGGCAGCGTTCATACTTGTAGCGCTACAGCGTCGCGCTACAGCGTCGCGCTACTGCGTCGCGCTACAGCGTCGCGCTACAGTTGTACCGAACTCCAGCTTTTATGTTTTTTCTTTCTATATCATCCTCTTCTCTTATTTCTCATATTTATCTGATAGTGAGCTCCTGTTTTCTACTTTATCACATTTTGATGTAGTTTTTGATACAGAAGACTGTGATAATGGTTTTATTTATCATTTTTGACTTTAATTATTTGGTTTCACAGTTGCTTGATGTTTCATGGCTTTGCTTGATGTCCCTCGTACTGCCTCGTTTTGATCCCGATTGCGAAACTACATTAAAATGTGATAAAGTAGAAAACAGGAGCTCACTATTAGATAAATATGAGAAACAAAGAGAAGAGGATTGAATATAGAAAGAATGAATACAGAATCCTATGCCGCTTATGGATTACGGAGCGAAATCTGCTTTTCGAATTTGCCCCCAATCCTGCTGCCTGATCACAGAAAAAGATTCTATGCGGTTTTCGAGGCATTACCCAACAAAGCTTTGACAGTTTCTTGTACTTTTTTTGGCCCAGGAGCGTAAAAATGGCCTTATCTCCCACAACAGGCACGCGAACACTGTCTGGTCACCAATGCGTTAGCACAAATGCAACAAAAGTTTGCGCTCTTATGGTTCTTCTGTCTCCGGTAAAAAACATGCGTGCGTGTTTTTAGGTGGCGCGAGTACTCTTTGGGTGTTTTTTGCAGAAAATGCTCTTAATAGGACAGAAGGACACTGTTACGCTAAAAGCAGTACCAGAAAAATAGTGACTAATGGAGTAACTGTCAAGGATGGTCAGATATTAGGTTGGCTAATAAGTAAATGCGCGGTTTTTTTTCAATTGAAAAATTTGTTCCAAAAGTGAAAAGTTTTGCAAGCAAGCTTAATATCGTTTAATAGCAAATTTCTCGTAGTATTAGAATATCAATCATATCATATTCAAAGTATTCCAATTAGCATGAAATTTCTAAATAGAGGCAGTTGTCGAAGGTGCTAATTTTCGGCGACTTCATCCAACTTCAACGACTGAAAAATCCACAAAAACTATATCCTCAACCAAAGCTTTTTTGATATTCGCTTATACTAAGAGAAAGTTTGCTTATCTGAGAGGACGATATTAAGCTTGCTTGCAAACCAGTTCACTTTTGGAACAAATTTTTCAGTTGAAAAAAACGGCCATTACTTATTAGCCAACCTAATAGTTACAGCTGTATCAGTCTCACCTTTCCGTGAATTTCTCAAGAAAACTCCAGCAACCTTCCCACTTTTCTCTATAAGCAACTCTAATCATCCTAACGTTGGAAATAGCAGTACGTTGCGAAGCGACGCTGTAGCGCGAACGCTGTAGGCGCGACGCAATAGCGCGAGCGTGTAGCGGCGACGACAGTAGCGAAACGCGTACGTAACGTATGCTGCACGCGCTACAAGTATGAACGCTGCCTAACGCGAACGATATGATACAGCATTGTTACTTGCGCACTTCGAGAACTGTACGGGAACGGGGCCACCCTGTCTGGCACGCCTCTTTGTCCGCAGCGAACTAGACTATAAATGAACACAGTAATGAACGAAATTCAAAATCTTCACCCGTTCTTCGTAATTCTTCGTCAGCGTGGCTCGTATAACAGGGGTAACACCGATGTGCAGTTGTTCTAATTTATTGATCACTTCGTCAATGGCTTTTCGTTCCTCAGAAGTGTTCCCGTATAAACCTAAATCATCTTTTGGTTAGCAGAGCTCTCTTAGAAAAGGAAATATGAGTTCTCATCATCTATGGGTGCTATAGGAAGTGATATGATAGGGATAATTAACATACGTTTGTTCTTTTCGTCGTGTAAACTCAACTGATACATTTCATGTCGACTAATGTTGAAATGTGGCTTTATAAACTTTAGAAATAGTAATCGTGCTTCACATCGCACTAACCAAAGAATCCAAAGGCAGAGTATCTGTCTCACTGCGTATTTTTATTTATTCACAAAACATTCGCGCGGCTTTTTTATGAATGGGGCTGCTTGAAGTTAAAGATTAACGTAGCAGAACAAACATCTTTCAAGTTGGTGGATGAACTTACGTAATCGAGAAGCAACATGTCGAATAATCTCATTCACACCGAAAATTTTGGTATCGTCATCAATCAGTAGCACAGGAAGTCTGGTGTCGTCAGGGTAACCCTCTGGAACAATGAAAACTACGGAAGTTTGAATGGCTCAGCTGTTGTTATTTCTCCCTGAAATTTATTTTCAGACAGGGTCATTTAATCTCAGCTTCACATAGACTTTCGCTGAAGGCGCTGGGGCGCGTCAGGGTGGGGGGAATATGGCGCGACATCGGACGGTTCTCCACCGACTGTTGAAAGGGGCAAGCGGCAATAACTGGTGGAGAACGGTTTGCCGATACTCCATACCCGATCCTAAATCCCTCCCTCCCCTTTTCCACATGACACGCCCCAGCGTCCACCGCGAAAATTAGATTCCCTCCGCGCAGTTCGCAGCGAAAGTGATAGCGGACTGGCCCACCTAACCCATGCATAAAAGAAGCCTTATATGCAAACGTATAGCGTACCATCGAGGACGAAATTTCTCTATAGCAAGTTTCTGTGTTCATAAGTTACATTAAAAGTAGTTGGCACGACAAATCCCTAAACGAGTAGGTTCAATATCCTGGCATGAGAGACTTCCGCGCCCCTGAACAGGCGCATAGCGCCTTTTCCAATGAAGTTACTCTTATAGCGCCCTATCAAGCTGCAAAATACCGACCCTAACGCCCACCGCCCACAAATGGACGGCTGGGAATGCCCACGGGACTTCCTCCGAAATTGCTTTCTGAGTCGTGAAAAAAGAAAGCTTTCTTCGCAGGTTTTCGACCGTTCTATTCATTTTTTCGCCATTTTCCCGTAAAATAGCACCCTGCTAGCATTTTAGACCGAGTAGCAAATTACCGTGCCATGTGCCTCTAAGCTTATTGATTCTCGCTCACGTACTATTCGGCTTTGCAATTCTACATGACACTCTTATACGAAAGAAGTTCTTGAATGTTCCTAATGGGCTTCTTTAAGTGTGTGTTAGTGTGTACACAACAGAACACAAACTAAATTGAAGTTTATCGGTTACATCGCATAAATGAACAACAACAAGCACATACATGAACATCTTAATATGCACATTAAAGTCTAGATGACTGGAGTAACGCGATTAGTGGAAACGGTGACGACCAAATGGTGGAGTACAGCCGAATGGTGGACCCATCGGAGGAAAACGGAAAGCGCCAAATCCAGGAAAAGGACCAGGTCCATGATGAGGCGGTAGGTGATGGCGATGACGTCTGTGGAAACGCTCGCGGCTACTTGAACGAGATCTTGCTCCACGAGAGTGACTACGTGTTCTGCATCTGGAGTGACTGCGAGAGCGACGTCGAGGATGCCGCTTCGGACGTCGTCGATTCACAGCGAGCTCGTCGCAGCTTGAACAGGAGATCTCCTCGTCGTCGTCGTAATCACAAGCATAGATTCGTAATGTGGGTGATCCCTCAGCGACGTTCATCAGAGTGTCGGCGTTGTTCAGTTTCATCGGTTCGCCGCCGTTATCGATCCAGAAGACTGTCTCGGCCGGTAAGCCGAGCTCCTGCGTTTTCTTCTTGAATATTTCGAATAGATCGTCCTTGTTTTTGTAGTGGAGGTTGATCCGTGGCGGACGATTCATGTAGAGCTTCAGAGTGACGGCTTTTGTGGGAGAAGTGCAGTTTTCAGGCATGGTTGTAGACTGAATGAGAACAGTAAAATGAAAGTGTGCTTATATAGTCCTGCAATGTGGTCGAGATCTTTGTTTCGAAAATCGGAAATGATCCTGATCTTTGTTTCGAAAATCGGAAATGATCCTGATCTTTGTTTCGAAAATCGGCAGTGGGCGGTGCGATGGCGAACGTCAACAGATAGCCGCCGATGACTCACCACGGCCTGCACCAAGAACGAACTTTGGTATTTCCTAACGTGAGGTCGCCTTCTCGAAAATTCCCGGAAATCGGAAATGGAGTGGAAGTCAAGTTACGTCTAATCTGCTTTTATTTCCGACTGTCACCTCGGATAGCCCCATACTAATGTTATAATATTATGATTAAATGTTTTCTACGTAGATTCATTGTAATACGAAGATTATTGCCATTATATTAGGTCATCGCATTTAAAAATGTGGATACATATAGAGGAAA
>MU914296.1:14105-24605 GCA_036418165.1 Cooperia oncophora | reverse complement strand
CCTCTCAAACGGGTACTCTTTCTATCATAGTGGTACTGAGGAACGAACCAAAAGAGGTGTAGGATTTTATGTACCGTCATCGTTGAATCAACACAGCGATTGTTTCTTTCATTCTGAACGAATGATTGAGCTTTGCATAAAACTAGCCGATAGGAGCACTCTCCGTATAATACAAGTTCACGCGCCCCATTCAGATTTTCAAGATGTGGAATACGAGGCGTTCTTAGACAATCTTGCTCATGTTCTCGATGCCAGGAGAAGTAAGCACCAAGTGATTCTGGGCGATTTCAACGCAACTCCTGGTTTACGCCGTAATGAAGAGCGATACATTGGTAACAATTCCTCAGGAGCTCGAAATCACCGTGGACAAATGTTGGCCGACTTTTGTGAGGAAAGAAAGCTATTTCTTGCTAACTCGTTCTTCAAAAAGAGACTTGACGATCGGTGGACATGGCGAAATGATGCCTTGGGACTGAAGAAAGAGATTGATTATGTATTGTTGAGAAGTATGAAGGGCGTTGTCGATGTAGGAGTGCTCACTAGTGTTAACACGGGGAGTGATCACCGCATGTTAAGATGTAAAATGCGTCTGAATCCGATCTCACAACCAGTAAGAAGACCAAGAGGATTCCCCGTTATCGACAGCGACTTATTGTGTTCAACCGCTCAATGTTTACTACATGAAAATATGATGACTGGCGATACAATCAAAGATTATGATACCATTACTCGCGTCATAACAACAGCTACTCAGATGTCCACAAGGTATGAATATCTCCCACCACGTCTATCACCAAGGACCCGGGATCTCCTCCAGAGACGACGAGAGCTACGTCACGGAGATAATGGGAGGGGAATCGTGGAGTATGCTGAGATTTGCAAGCTAGCCCGAAAATCTATCCAAGAAGATTTGCGACAACGTCATATTCAAATATTTCGTCAAGCCATCAAGTCCGGACGCCTTCGACGTGGGCGCATGCAAGCTTTACACGCAAGAAGATCCTTGACAATCCTGAAAGAAACCACCTCCTCCCCTCCTAGCGACCCCTCCCCATCAGATGAACCTTTTCCTGATCACGTGTCGCAGTCAGTGAAAGCAGTGAGAAATTTTTATAACGCACTGTACCACTCCTCCTTCGGCCCACCCACTCCACCATCAGGCCAAATAAATCTGCAGGTCCACAATAATGAAGTGCAAATGGCAATGAAGAGAAGCAAAAGCACGTTCAGCTGCTGGTTCCGATGGCATTCAATCCCCTTCTCTTCGTGCTCTTTCACAAATACTCGCCTTACCCATAACACATTTTTTCAACAACATGATAAGGACAAAGGTTGTGCCTGCAAGTTTTGCATTCGCTCACACCATTCTACTCTACAAAGCTGGAGACCCATCTAACATCGCTAATTACAGGCCAATATCGCTGCTGTCGACGCTGTATAAGGTGCTGACAAGAATATTTACAGACCGTTTGACAGCCACAATTGAGGAAAAGTCAATTCTACCACCGGAGCAGGCTGGTTTCCGCAAGCACTTCTCGACCATAGATCATATTCACACTATTAATATGATTACCGAGAAATGTCACGAGTTCAATATAGAGCTATGTGCCGTTTTCGTCGATTTCAAGAAGGCCTTCGATAGCGTGGAACTTCCAATGATATGGAAAGCGTTGGAGTATTTTGGTGTGGAGGAGAACTTGATAATGGCCATACAACTGCTGTATGCACACAGTACCGCTGCCGTCAGAATAGCGAACCAACTAGCAGAGTTCAATCTGCAGCGGGGTGTAAGACAAGGAGACTCAATGTCTCCAGTTCTCTTCACATTAGTTCTCCAGTACGCGCTGAATCTGATAGATTGGCAGGGCAAAGGACTGAAACTAGGGAACAAAACCCTCTCGTACCTAGCTTATGCTGATGATATTGTCCTTCTCGCTCATAGTTGTGAAGATATTGGAATAATGGCAAAAATGTTGGCCGATGCTGCGGAGAAAGTGGGACTCACTATTAATTTTATGAAGACGAAATGGATGAGATTGAGTAAAGCCGATCTAGGAGATATCGACGGTCCCTTATACGTGCAGGAAAATGAAATCGAACGAGTCGACCATTTCAGTTATCTCGGTCAAAGGATAACGTTCCCGCGAAATCCTAAGGATGTGATCCATAGTCGTATTCAAGCAGCTCGTGCCTCATACTTCAAGAACCGACTGTTCCTTCGACAACCTCGAGTGGAAATGAGTTTGAAACGAAAACTTATCAATATGTGTATCCTACCAACAGTGTTATATGGTTGCGAAACATGGGTATGGACAAAGGAAGTGGCGATGTGCCTCAGAACAGCACAAAGACGTTTAGAAAGAGCCATACTTGGAGCTAGGCTTTCGGACAAAATCTCATCCAAAATCCTACGCAGAAGGACATCGCTGAAAGATTGGGTGGTTTCGGCACTACAAAGAAAATGGTCCTACGCTGCGCGTCTCTCAAGAAGGTCCCCTCAAGACTCCTTGGGCTCGAGTGGCAACTGACTGGATACCACAAGGAAAAAGAGGTCTCGGACGTCCCAGAACAAGATGGCTGGACGACTTCGCTCGTTATACTGGAGCAAGGACCAGAGACATGACTAGAAGATGGACGACATTATTCACCGCTGCCGGTTCCTCGAGAATCTTCGCACAAATGATCAAAAACACTCTATTTGTGTCTGTGCGATAAAGAATAAAGTATTAGTATTAGTATTAGTAATGGCAAACTCGTGAGCAAAACCAGACGTCGAAAGATTGCGTTTTAGAAAGTGAATTCAGTGAAGAATCCTGAGTGTTTTTCACGTGACCCTCATTTCGCATTACTAATGTGAGCTTATGACTTTCTCTAGGCATTCCAGGAAAAAAAAACAACAAAAATGAATATGATGTACGTGTGAGTTTGTTCACGGTGAAGTGGCAGTTCTCCACATACTCCGTTTGAGACCTTACTGAGACCTTCGTTAACTCGTGAGTCAGTTTTGCACAAAGAGCTTTTATAGGCAATGAAAGGGGTGCTATTAATTTTCAACTAAATCGCTTTTCAAAAAAGCGATGACACTTTAAATACAACTGAAGGACTTTCTACTACGTAATCCGCATTACTTGGTCTTTTGCATGATGTGTTTTATCTCAAACGCTAGTACTACACATGTAGGCTTGCATGCACCACTTCACCATCGTCACCCCATCAAAGTAGTATCCCAATACTGAGTCTCTTTATTTTGTATCGATTTCGATTGAGTTTATCATGCTTCCTATCGACCAGGTTGGTCCATTTTACTTGAGAGCGATTTTTTTCAATATCTTTTCAACGAAAGCAGAACGAGCCATGAGATTTTGGAATTAAATATAAATTCCTTTTCCAACAATAAATACTGCTCAATCTATAAATCCTTGACTTCCAAAATATTGGTTACATCGCCAACTTCGATTACATTGAGCTTGATTTCGAGTTTAAGGAAGCAAGCAAGCATGTGAGCACAGCAATGCTCATTACAAAAAATGGAATTTACTTTGATGTGCAAAAAACGGAGTGAACTCTTAGAAAGCGCACAGCGATCGCAATCGTCACTACCGCCTGGGGTTGATGTAGGTACAACAGGGTGCTTGGCACTTCGTATTAATTCCTTCTTTGGTCACTTACTGACGTGCAGCTTGTGAACAGTATGGGCTTCTAGAAAGCTTTCTGAGCAAAAAAACTTCCTCATCTGCGGCTCTAGGATAGCTTCATGGCATCTCGGTCTGCTTTTTGTTGTACAAGTGCTACCGTGCTACACCTCCCTCGAATTCTATGGCTATCACAGCATCCACTTCTCGCCAAGGTTCGATTCCCTAAAGACACTTGTACCTAACTCATTCGAAGACAGCCAGCCTCAAAGGTAGAGCAGAACCATTTCTCAGAACTCTCTTTTTTGCTTGAGTTCAGTGGTGCCATCCTCACTCGCGTTTTGGGCCCAGACCTCCTTTTCAAAACAGCGCTAGCCAACATTTTACTATCTTTTTACTGTGGATCTCTTGACCGATACGTCCCTAAGCTAGGCGTTCTTTCAGTCACTACAAGAGCTTGGGCCCCCATGGAGGATGTTTCAAAATGAATCCTTATTTATCGTCACCTGTTGCGTCAATGACAGTTCTCTTTCGATCCATGGATGATATTGGGTTGGCCCATTAGACATCGCAATTTTTTATTCTAAATTGAAAATTCGCTCTAAAGATTGGAGATTAACAATTGACTTCTACATCATCTAATAGAGAATTTTTGCACTTTGATACAATATGCCTAATCTTTTTGAATATTTCATTTCCATAAATTTTAAAGTGCCTGAAGTTGCGCGCCAAGGCGACGAAGTTCACCACATAGGGCCATTTGATAAGTATATGACCAAGAAGCAAAATCTTTGGGAAAACACAAAACGGTTTATGCGATATATAGTTTTCATTTTGACCTCACCATAAAGCTTGAGAACGGGTGCCTTATTGAGTTCGATTGAGAGCCAGCTTTTTCTTGAAGGTGCACACCAAAAAATAGGGAATTATTTATTTATTTATTTATCTATCTATTTCCATAACTCAAGGTGTGCACGAAAAAATACCTAAAAAATAAAACGCGAAAAAGACTATGGCGAGAACTGCAAATGGACTTGATGCATTAAGCTGAAGGACCCAGGGGCATTCATTCGTTTTTTTATTATTTTTACTTATTCATACACTACAGACATTCTTCACAAGGCCGGGAACTGCTTGCTTGTTGCGAAAAGGGTAGAGAGATATCGAAGAGATATTGAATGCCATCGTTACTGCAACCGAAAACTACTTGTCCTATTTCTGTGCAGGAAGGGAAGTCCTGAGGACTGACACAGACATAGAGAGCAGTCGATCACATATAGGATTCTTCGTTTGCACCGTGAATCAGCAGATGTCATGGGAAACTCCTATCTCTTCATCCAGCACGACCTTCAACTGATTATAGGGAGTAAAATCTTGGTGGGGGGAGGCTCTTTAGGCAGCCGCTCCCCAACAAGGCAGCCCATGCGATGCACACTTACATGGTTCAAACTCCCATATCTTGATCGCTTTCACGGACTTCAACCATTACCGAAAAGCCCTATTCCCTGCCCATACATACCATTTTCACTTCAAATTCACCACTTTTAAACCAAATTTACCACCTTCCAAACCCAATTCACCATTTTTCAAACCAATTCACAACATTTTTCGGACCGGGCAGTTAATCAACCAGATCACGCTAAATCCCACCGCGAGCCCCGCCCCGACGGCCACGCCTACTTGTCAGCGCGGTCGCAAAAAACGTTTCATAACTCCTGCTCTATGACCATTTTTGTCTTTGCTATTCCACACATACACTTTGACTGAAAAGGACTGGACATCGACACCTGGCCGAGTCCGCCCATTTTTCAAAGATTTTTTGTGGAATTCGAACGTTCATAACTTTTTTCAACTTTGTTATTCCATATCTTTTCTTTACATAACGGAGGTACGCATAGACGCACGTTTACGCAAAGACACATTAAGCTCCGCCCCTTGGCCGCGCCCTTTTTGTATATTTTTGTCAGATTTTGACCTCTCTTTGCTTCTTAAAAATTTTTGTACTGGTGAGATAGCTATTTTTGTGAGTGAAGTTTACAATGTGCTTTGGTAGCGGGAAGCCGCGCCCAGTCGGAACAAAAAATATGGTGGCCGGGTGTGAGAGTGGGCGTGATATTTGAGGGGGGGGGTGAAGAGGCACTGGCGCGTCGAGTAGTTATTAGGATGGTGGTAGGGATAGAGTGAGTTAGGAGAAGGTGGTGTGTAATCATAAAGAATGGGTGAGAAGACGACGAGTGTGATGCTTTGGTTGTGAGTAGGATGTGCGAGTGGAGGTAAAAGGTATAGGCGCAGGGATAGGAAAAGTTATACGATGATGTGGTTGAGATAAGGTGATGTGGGGTGTGATGGGGTATTTATGAATATTCGAGGTATTAAACGTGTAATCTGTGGGTACGGGTGAGTACGGAGTGGGTTAAAGAGGGGAGTCGCTATGGTGGTAGGGGAAATGGACGGTCGCGTTAAGTAAGATCTTGAGTTATGAAGGAGGAAGGGGAGGCAAGGAGGAGATACGAGCGATGAGGGACGGAGTGGTCAGGTAGAGTAAGGAGCATGTTGAGGTTCTCGTCGGACTATGTGATAATAGTGGATGGTGGGTGTGAGAGGGTGAAGCTAGGATAGCTGTTTTTCCAATTATTAGGGCGGGCTTGCGATGCGCGGAGGAGTTTGGTAAGCAAGAGGTTATATAACGTGTAGGTAGGGGGAGTGGGGATTGGAGAATGGCAAGTCCCGGATCACTGTTTTGGAAAGCGTGGCGTGGGAGAGGGGTGGTAGGAGTCCTTCTGACAAAGCGGGGGGGTGGTGGTTGCTGTCAGTCAGCACGGGTCGGAGTGTGTGTAGGAGATGATAGGTATATGCCGCGAGGGAGAGGACGAGGAAGCGTCCTAAGATAATTGAGACAGAAAGTTCTGAAGAAACATCAAATTTTCGCAAAATTAATAAAATAGTCAACTTCACTTCCCAAGATTCGTGGAAAGGTGAGAATCGAGCGCCATTGGTCAATCCCTTTTTGGGACTCACTCTACTTTTATTCATAATCGCAGTATCTTATTGGGTGTGGTATGGGCTTTTGTAGGAATTTGTTTGCGGGAGCCAGCCGACATCAGCCCCGCCGCTGTAGAAGAAAGTGCACGCCCTACTCTCAACAGTGGCAGAGATGATGTGGAAGCAAGTGACTGACTCACAGGGCACATCACTGTTGGGTATTCCCCAACAGGAGGGGTCGTATTTGGTCGCTGGGGGAGAGAGGGTTAGGTCGTATTTGGTCTAAGAAATTTATTTTGGTAGTCGATTTTTCTATTTTCACGGACGCTGGTAGGAGGGGGGTCCGTACCTGCCCCTTGAGAGAAATTTGCGGCGTTGGGAGATTTTTACCCGGTTTTTGACTTTCCCCTTTTCACATGTGCCTCTACCCCCCCCCTTTCACGCTCGACAGCTTGATCGATTCAGAGGAGGGAGCTCGGAGAAGGGGTGGAGGGCCGTGTTAAAGCACCTCTTAGGGAGGGTGACGGTCGCACGGACTTGACCCAATTCCAGAACTAATGAAGTGCCCTGGGCTCACCATGCGCACGTCGGACAGCGAGGTGGAGGTGGATCAGTCGCGTGCTGTTAGCAACCAGGGCGACGAATTCTCTTCACAGTTGCCGCCGGTCTTTCGCATTTTCTTCGATCTGTTCCTAGGAGCATTGTGAAAGGCTAGCCCCACTTTAATAACTAATGCAGACCCAAGTAATTTACAGTTAGATCATGTTACCCGGTGCATCCCTTCAGGCCTTTTACAAGTCTCTCTGGAAAAATGAAAGCTATTTTGAAAGATTTCTGGGACATCTGGAGTCATTTAGAAAACGATTTAAAGACTATAGAACACTGAACAATTGACTCACGTCGTTTCTTTGTACTCAGCATTCCTTCGAAATGTTAACGGAAGTCAATCAGGTAAAGTGCAACGGCAAAACTACTTCCTAACCAGCGTCCTGCTTATTTCTACCAGTAATATCTTCTAGTATTCACAAGAAGTGGGTGTACTTCTTGAAGGTCATTTTTCAAAATTTCGCATTGAAAACATCGAGAAATAAAGAAAAATGGCTGAGAATCTCAGAACATTCAGTTTTAATCAATCGATTTCTGTGCCACGCATTCCACAACCAATCAGAATCGTGACAACATTCTGGGTGGGACGTGCTCTGACCAATGATCTGGCAGGCTAGCGAATCACAGCACACCACTGGTTGGGGATTATGTTCAAGTCCGTACGACCCCCCACCCTCTAGGGGTGGCTTGATACCCCCCCCCCCCTCGTTCTCTCCTCTGGTATGATCGAGCTGTCGAACCGGGGGAGGGAGGAGGGGTATATAGCTTGAGTGAAGCGGGAAAAACCGCAAAAAGTCAACAACATGGAAAAATTTCCAGTGTCATGGGAAAATGTCAGTTTAATTATCCTCCTAGACCGGTCTGATGCCAGTTTACCGGACAAGGAGGGATGCAAAAGTCACTGGACGAAGGTCGGATGTCATACGGGATTTGATCACTGGACCGCGTGCGCGATGAGCGCCTCCACTTGCCACTACGGCTTATCCGCAAATTTTTAAACAATACATACCTGGTCACAACCAACCACGTACAAATTTTGTGGCGTAGACTATGCGTGCAATACTTGCAGAGGTACTGCTAGGATCGATTTGTAGTTGGTGAACGGTAATGGAAACGGCGCATCGTATATGTTGACGAAATTCCATAGTAAATCGCATTTCATGCGGGGAAAAACATGATACTCCCGAGGCCTTATGGGGTACAGCTCGTAAATGCAAATCAAAAACTTCGACTAGTAAAAAAGTTAGTGAACAGTTTTGCTATCAAAATAGAGATGCTTAACAAGGATGAAGGGCTACGCCCACGGACGACAAAATCGCAAATCAAAATTCCCTTGAGAATGTGGCGGCAGTCTCGAACGAAGGTCCGCCTTGAAAACTCAACAAGCTATGGAGTAAACGTCAACAATAGAAGTGGCTTAGACCTACAACTCAGGGAAGAAAATATTTCTTAACAGAAAAAATAGTTAGAAGAAGAGCAGCTATTGTAACTGGAGGAATTTCTATAAAAAATGAGTGGGTAGGGGTCTTATTTGTGACAAGAGTCTGTCCGCGTAAATTATATCCATTTCTTAGGATGACTATTATCACCAGATCACGTGTTACGTTGGTGAAAACCCCAGCAGGAGGGTCGTCTTTGGTCGCGGGGGAGGGTCCTAATTGGTCTGAAAATTATTTTTTGATAGTTGACTTCTCTTGTTCCACGTCACAAGCGAGCAGGGGGGGGGGTGTATCTGCCTTTGAGAGAAACTTGCGGCGTTGGGGAAAATTTTCCCCGGTTGTTGAATTTTCGCGGTTTTTCCCGTTTCACATGTGTTATATACCCCCGCTCTACAGCAAAACTTTAAGAAAAACTAGAAAATTTTCGAAAAATTCAGGAAAAAAAGGAGAAAAAGGGCAGCAAGTTAAAATCTGGGAAAGTGGTAGGTAGAATGGGGAAGGAGGGGTCTCGTACCAGAGCAGGGGACTAGGGGATCGTACATTGCGAAAATTTCCCCAGCGGCAGGACCTGCCCTAATTATCATAAACTAGAGAGAACATACTGTAAGAAGAGACAGCTGAGAACTTCTTGAGAACACTAGCAGAGCGAAGTGACCGGTCAACGTGACTTCATTCCACCACCCACTACCCCCCCCCCTCCTCACGTTCTCCCAGCACTCCCTACCTACTCCCCAACGCCCGAACACAATCTGCCTTGCCAACCATATGCCACTGCATCTATTTACATATATAACTTTCACGATCATGCAATTTCGGCCATTTCTGTTCATATAAGGGGCGAGAGAGTTAGAACGAACAGGCCTCAAGTCCGAGAGAGAAAGAGAGCTCATCCAATTTAAAATCACATTTGTCTGCTAATGAGGTTTTTCAGTTTTCATTAGAGGGAAATTTTTTTCTTCAACATCAGATAACAAAAGGGAAGATAAAGAGTAAAAGCCTCACTTATAACTTTGTGAGACCTTTTTGCAGCTCCATAACGCGAGCAAGGCACATGCAGCTGTCTCGAAAGGCAGAACTCTAAGAAGAAATTGAAAAGGTAGCAAAAGACCTGCTATTAGGAGACTTGGTGGGCATAGCTATTATCGTTAGATAATGACTTCTTGTCGGATGTTGCTCCACTCGACAAGTGGATGACGCTATCCTCATGTGGAAAGTAAACAAGTATTATATATCGAAGGTAATTAACAAGCTATCCCTAACTGTTCAGTTATGGCAGAGCAAAGGGATGGGCAATTAAAGATATAGGGGCTGTTGATTACCCTCGAGAGCGTGGGGTGCTCTCGAAATAACCATCGAAGTCTATGCAAAAGGGACTGCAGTGAAGGAGCAGGTTTTGAAGCTCTTTCTGGCATGTGCCACGCATTCCACTTCATTAAGAATTGTGGCATTATTCTGGTACCATTTAGCCCATACAATTACTTGGCAGTATCAGCCAATACACAAGCCGGGTTTTCGTCCTCACATACAAGATCGTGACCAGCAACCTGTAGTGTCCAAGTGATGTTTAAATACGTATGCCGCACCTAATACTTAGGATCACTCAGAGCATACGACGAGCAGCGCAGGGACAAGTATCACGTCAAGGAATCACCCGGTTCGTACGAGCCGCTGCAGTAAGAAAACCCCATCGACAGTATACCTTTTACTGCGCCCAGTCATCCGACATCAAGCCAGTTTTTTATCGCCCCTTTTTCCAAAGATTCAGCCAAAAATTTGTCTTCAGAGTCTGTTTGACCCCCTGACACAAATGTCACACTGGTTCAGCCCGAGACCACATGGCG
>MU914295.1:11849-22493 GCA_036418165.1 Cooperia oncophora | reverse complement strand
CGGCTTTAAAAGGTAAAAGACTAAGATAAAGGGAGACAATTTAGGATCTTTGGTCATGTTCCCATTTAAAGCCGTGGACCAGAGGAAGGTGCTGTACACACCTAAACGTGCCGAAATCTACGATGAACTAATACATCCCACTGATAAGACAGTTTTGGGCGTTATTGAGGTAGGCTGAAAGCGACGCTCTTCAGGAAAAACTGTCGAATCTGAATTTTCCAGTATTATCACAAACCAGAGGTATTCGCCGTCAACGGCACTTTCAAGGATGATCTACAGTATCTGCTCCAGTACGGTTCAATTGAGAGTATAAGTATGAGTTTAGGTTCGTTGGCCCCGTGCTTTGTACTGATTCTATCGTGTTAATGCTTTTGCTACAGTAATGTATTAAGCTTATAGTTTAGATATGAAAACTTGGCTGGTTAGGTACGTTTTATCGGATGGACCTGATGAATTTTTCCTATACCGAAGTGAACCAAAAGAGGTATGGCATTCTCTGTTTTTGGGTTATAAAGCTGAAGACAATCTGTACACTCACCTTTCGTGGATTCTGAGATGAGCGAGGTGAGTGGGTACAGGACTGCAAACGTTTTTTTCCCACTCGAAAGTACAGAAGCGGAGCTGGAGGGTGGAGAGAGCGTTCAGAGATCCGTCTGCAAATTTCGAGTTTCGATATTTGAGATAAGCATCCAAAACCACGTTGCTTGAGCTATGTCGCATTACAAATGGCCTCGACCATCCCTAGTAAGTACGACGTGGCGGGAGGGAGTCACTTAGCCCGAGCCCAGCCTCGGCAGATCGCTAGACCATGAGCTGGAAAACAAATGTCATTCTCTGGATTCCTACATCAAAGATAGATTTCAAATAAATGAGATATGAAGCCGAACTGGCGCCTGTTGGCGCTAGCTGGGGCCAGCGACAAAAGCGAATGCCTTATTTGTGATAAGGGCACCGATTAGTCAATATAGGCGAATTTTGAAGAAATTTTTATGTGTTTCCGGAGTAGGAATTGCAAAATATTGCCGAAAAGTGGGTCAGTGTGCAGGATTTCCGGAACGACAGTCTCAAAGGAATGTACCGAATAGAGACGCCAAGATATATGAAGCGTCAGATGGTGGCGGCTTTTTCCTAGGGCAGATTTGAAGGAGTGGTAGTATGAGATGCCAGGTGACCGCAGAATATCGTGTACGATGACTGCCAGTATGACATGAAATCGGTGCAAGAAAAATTTGCACGTGATGGGGAGTTGAAGAATAGCGGCAGGGGTTAAAGACACATAGTACGCTCACACACATTGAGGGTGTATGAGACTATCAGCCCCCCAGCTGTCGATGGTCCCCCCGCCCAAACATGCCCAGGAATGGAGATACAGGACCGTGAAACACGCTAATTCCTCCATGCTCCGCCTTACACCTTTTTGCGGCGCAGATTCCCGTCCTTCATAACATCCGTCGTAAGCGCGCGTGTCGCGTGCGGCTCCTTGGCACTTTGCCAAGTCCTTTAATTGCGCTTTCAAATACAAGTAAAACGCAATTTCCTGATGCGGATAACATTGGAGGTGCTGCAAAATAAGAACAGAAGATGATGACGAGGGTCAGAACTTAAAAGCAACTGTGCCACTTCTGCAACATCCCTCGGAGGCCGCGTATTTCCACGAAACATGAAAATAAAAACGGCATACTCGTTAGTTTGATACAAGCAAAACGCAATTTCCTGATGCGAATAAAATTTTAGGTGTTGCTCATGCTTCAAAATCCATGTACAAAGGAGATGAAGATGACACAGGCTAGAAATGAAGCACAACGATGTAAATGTAAACAAAACAAAAATGAAAAAATCAAGGAAAGGCAAATTAGATAAATTGGCCTGTAAATTTCTACGATCCGGCGCGAATCCGGCGCCAAAGCCATAGAAATACTTAGAAACGAGTGGGACGCTTGGGTTGTTTTTATTCTCATGTTTTGTGGGAATGCGCGGCCTCTGATGGATACTGCAGATGCAGCCGAGTTGCTCTTGAGTTCTGGCCCTCGTCATCATCTTCTGTTCTTATTTTGTAGCACCTCCAATGTTATCCGCATCAGGAAATTGCGTTTTACTTGTATTTGAGAGCGCAATTAAAGGACTTGGCAAAGTGCCAAGGAGCCGCACGCGACACGCGCGCTTACGACGGATGTTATGAAGGACGGGAATCTGCGCCGCAAAAAGGTGTAAGGCGGAGCATGGAGGAATTAGCGTGTTTCACGGTCCTGTATCTCCATTCCTGGGCATGTTTGGGCGGGGGGACCACGACACATCGACAGCTGGGGGGCTGATAGTCTCATACACCCTCAATGTGTTTGAGCGTACCATGTGTCTTTAACCTACTACGAATAAGCTTCCATCGGAGAACGCTGTTGAAACAAATCCGGCACATGCAGCCTCTTCGAGCTAATACTGTCTTACAGGTGAAAGACAATTAAGCGAAAGCAATCGTACCATTTGGATGCCGTACTATGATGGATAGCGTCGGGACCTACTCACACAGCAGATTTCAAGTGTGGTTCAACGACGTCGTGACACAGCCGAGATTTATTTAGCGAACCATGACGAAAATGATGGTTTTAGCCACCATTTTGGATATGAAAACAGTGCTTGCGACAAATAGTAAGTCGGCTGTTAATTTTTCACGTAATATCCTTTGCATTAATCATACTACTGCAATTTGTAGTCATTACAGGATGATTTGGCACCACACTCGAAGGGTTACCACAAAGTTTCGGGACACTAGTACTTGCAGGATGCAAGTTGTGCTAATCTGTTCGCAGAGAAGAGCTCAAAAAAGACCTGCACAGCGGCAGCTCTTTCCGTATTCTTTCCATGCACTACCTTTTCATTGATTTTTTTAAAATCTTCCCCCAATTAGTGTAATCATGCGACTCTTTCATCAAAACTGTTCAACAGCACAAAACTACCCAGTGAAAAAATGAAAACTCAGTTTTCGTGGAACTAAAAACACATTTTTTCCTTAATTTCAAAGCGTTTCTAGCGTGCGAGGCGAAAGGGCGGCTTATGCACGGGTGCGGCTGACACCTCAGAAATAGAGCACGCTCGGTGTACGCTAATTTGGAGGCAGTGAAGTTTTTGAACATTGTACTGATAACTTTCAAAGTTTTTTCTTACATGAAATTTTGAAATTTTTCTTATCGAGTATTTACACGACTGTGTTATAAAATAAAATATAATAGACAGAAAATGGACTTGGTGTGGTTATTATCTGCCTTGCTCCAATTACTTACCGCTCAAGAATTCGATGGACGAACCTCTCTCGTATTGGCACGTCACAACGAGAGCACACGCATAACACGCAGTTCTCTGGAATGATGGATTATTATCAGAATAATTCATTAATTCCATACAAACACTGAACAAAGTGCTGGCTAAAGAATAACCGATTTAAAGGCTCTGCAATATAAGCATGCGTTAATATCTCTTGGTCGAGCCACTAAAAATGTCAGTGAAACTTCTGGTACCAAATATCGTTTTCATCGTATTCAGTGCAACGGAATAGAAAGCCGCTTTGAAATGAAGGTTAGCCACCACAGAAAACGTTAATGGCAGTAATACTAGTGAAGCGCAAATATGGCAGATGCGCTCAGGTTAACAGGTAGTCGCGGATAAGTGCAACCACCAGCCACCTGGTATGTCTTGATAGCTAAAAGCATGTATACAGTAGGCCACCTAGTTTCCTGATTATCAGTTCGATTTTACTTGGTAATGTCGGCATAAGAAACATTTTTGGTCTCGTTTTCTGTAAGAATTGGATTTCATTCTGAATCATGTTATTTTAAGGCTTGCCGCCCCTCCATTCGTACCTATGTGTCCAGTTCCTGCGCTTACTCGCTTGCTAACCATTAAATAATTCTATGTCTATGTAGAACAATATTTTAAAAAATCTAAAATCCTAACCATCCTTCGAGGAAGGCTCGTTTTGTGCTGCTTCTGCTTCATAGGATCCAGCTTCACCTAATCCATGCATTTTGTAACGAAATCCTCAAAAGGAAAAATTTATCAGAGTTCAAAACAAAAAAGAAAATAACTCGCTGAGGGCTGCATCAATTACGTTACAATCAATAGTTCCGGAAAGAAGTACCAAGCATGTGTGAAGCCTACCGCAAGACCCCTCCTATGCGAATCCCTAGTTTTGGTGGTAATGGCTTCATTCGAAGCAAACAGTGGAGACAGAAGGTATATATCCCATACGGAGAACAGTACTATTGGCAGAACAGGTGTCAGTGTGATTAATTACAGCTTTTCCACTATCTCTTCACTTCTCTCATGCTTCTCCTCCAAGTATTTGACTCCTACTCTCTTCCTCTCACTCACTTCTCTCACTCTCTTCCTTGTTCTCCAATCTGCAATTTGGAAAAAAATTAACAAAAATGAATGTAAACAGGTAAGAGTGGTCGCGTTGCACGCCCAGTGAAGCCACTGACATTTGTTGGCGTTGTCGATGGGCCCGCCTCTTGGCCAATCATAGATGAGCGATGAAAGATGGCCTTAAACTGCTCAAGATACTGTAAAGCATTCAACAGCAATGCGGACAAATGTTCTCATGCAATCATACCTGCAGCGCCCATCATTATCATTTCTCACCCAAGATTATCATTTATCTATCGAACATTTCAAAGCTGTGTCACTTTCTCGGTTTTCTGGCTCTTTCCCCCTTAAGTTTCTGCTGGAGCTTCTAAACCCTATCAGGCATACCATATTACCCCAACAATAGTCGCAGAGTATTCTGGAACGTGCTACTTTTATTACTTTTAATACTGCACTTTTATCTGCTAGTCTCAGACCAAAATACAAATCCAGTAAACTCTTAGAGATAACAGTTCAGGATGTAATTTGTTTTCGAGGATTCATTCCGTTTCACTTCAGAGGAAGAGAAAATTGTTACATTGTATTGGTGCGTTACGTCTCCAGAATTTATCGTAGTCATTGAGATACTACATACATATATCAAAGTTGTATTATTTATACTTAGATGAGCTCGTCCACTTATAGTAATTACGCAATTTCATTCGCTCGACGAAGACCCATTCCCGCAATATGGCCTGCTGACGCAAAAATTATGACACATTAAGTAAAGCAGACAGCAATTCAGGCCGTCATTGGCACCACCTGTCAGCTGACCCTAAAATAGATCATCACTAGTACCACTCTGCCTTAATAATACGCTCACATGGAAAGTCCTACATACATATAATGAGGATACTTCCTGCAGTGTCTAGCTACTGCGCTGCACTGTTGAGTAGTGAATTACCACGACTTAGGCAGAGGGGGTAAGTTTCTAACGCTCAACCGTAGTCAACTTTAGATTCAGCTTACAGTTTCAAGACCTTTTAGCCTCGCTTTGGGGAACAATAACCAAGGGGATCTGGGGAATCAGAAGAGAGAAAGTTCGGCTAATGCCGTTTGGACTCCAAAATTTCGGCACCGAGCTCATTTTTAAATTGCCTAAGTCACCAAATCCGCTAAAAACTTGTATATAGGGGTAGTTTAACATCCTGATTACGAATATGACATTCACTCTTGTCGCTGGCGCTAATGGATGACACTACGATTATCTGCGCTCTGCTAAGGCTGAGCCTAGGAGGTGATCCTAGTGTCCTCTCTTGACGCCAGCGACAAAAGTGAATGTCATATTCTTAATCAGGATGTTAAACTACCCCTATATACAAGTTTTTAGCGGATTTGGTGACTTAGGCAATTTACAAATGGGCTGGGTGCCGAAATTCTTGGAGTCCAAACGGCATTAGCCAGAAAGTTCTCAACAAGTGTGTGAAGTTCTCATGGTTAATGTTCTGAAACAGATGGTACTGAGCACGGTCAGGTATTACTTTGCGAAAAAAATCGCTCTATCTGTACTGTCCCCTCTCCCTTCTCCCAAAAAAAGGAGTGTCCATGCAACCCCACCCCCTCCTTCTCCACCTTATAAGTTCATGAGGTATAAGGCGAATTCCTGCAGTTGCACTGCATAGGGTGAGAGTGCGTTGCTGCATGACTCATCGATCTTTTTGTGAATGAAAATCCCTCTTGAAAAGTAATCAGCATCCACAAACAATTATTTGTAAGCGGCAAGCAACACTTGCGGTTTCTGAGAATGGTCCATATGATTAGACTAAAGTCATTTGAATGTCAAAACATGGAGAAGCATCAAGGAGTTCCGTTGCGGGAAAAAATATCGGAGATTCAGAAAGAAACCTAGACGTTTTTGCAGACTTTTCTCTTTCGCCGATCGGTACTTTGCACCTTCCTCAGCAATCTGAAGTATACGAGTCAAAAAAAATGAACAATTATTGTAGTGCTTTCGCTCGACGTGAACCCTGCCTCCGTTCGTATGGAGTAGTTGCTTTTCCGGAAACCTCGCCTCAAAGTAATGTTGACCTACCCTTCACCTTTCGATACAGATACCGCGCCTAAAAGCAGTGCGCTCGACAGCTCGATTCTCTGCAGGAGTAAGAAAAGGCACGGGCAAAAAAGGGAGGAAGCGGCATAGAATGCCAAAATAGGGCCCTTATCAACGCTCGAGTCAGGGAGTATACCTGTTGCGCCTGAGATAAATCATTTGCGGTCAAAGGTCAATGTGGGACGAATCACGGCGACTACACAGGAAACATGACAACATATCACTTCAGGCAGTAGCGAACACGAAATATTAACAAGGATCTTTAACAGAGCAGGGAAATACTACTTTTGCACGGAGTGGGTGTCAAAAATTGAGTAGAAAAAAGCCAAAAAAAAGTAAAACAAGTTTAAAAGTCCAGAAGGGGCACTGCTTACATGAAAACTTTGCACTCCGACTTATTTCGTCAGCAATAAGACTTATCTCTTCAAAAAACTGAAGGGGGGGGGAAGAAACGCCTTTCAGCCGCCTATTGTTTTTGAAAACAGCTGGTCCGATGGTGGTCAACTGGTGATCGGATGCGGCCATTTGTGGGCGTGTCGTTGTTGGAGGGAGTACGGATTGTTATGGTAAGCCTTGCCAGTTTGCTCAAAAACCGCTCTTTGTCGGAAAAGGCATCGTGTAAGGCTCTCAGGGTCTCGGGATTTCTCGGTGATCTTCGTGTTCATCTTAAATGCCTAGTGGATTTACCGTGCCCTTTGCCTTCAACCACGTGAGACTGCTTCCTTGCCCAGGTAGTCCCTGTACGTAATCGCAAAGATTGCAGCAATTTGTCGACTCTACAACCAGTGACGAGGGCGTCATGGCCATCATAAGTTGCGTTTATCATTTGCAGCATTCTGCATTTCCTGTAATCATACCAAACTATGCCAGTTTAGGGGAATGCATGTTTCATTTAATGTTAGGGATGATGGCAAAAGTGCTTGGAAAGACAAAGAAACCCGCTTTCAAACATTTAGACGAACTTGAAGCTGTTTTGTTATGATAACTGCTGTTTAACGCCGCAGTACGCGTTCCGAATGTTATCACAAGAATGCTGAGTTGTGGGCAAAAGTCGTGCCCCAGGCGGGAGTCGAACCCGCACCTCACGCTTTCCGGGCGAGTGCGCTATCCGTTACGCCACCAGGGCCGCTTTTACCCTCTCAGCTTAACGGCCAAGTTAAACGTGTGAGTGCTGATAGGCTACGGCATAAAAGCCGTTAAGCTGAGAGGGTAAAAGCGGCTTGGTGGAGTAACAGCGGACCCTCGGGATGGCGTAACGGATAGCGCACTCGCCCGGAAAGCGTGAGGTGCGGGTTCGACTCCCGCCTGGGGCACGACTTTTGCCCACAACTCGCATTCTTGTGATAACTCTGATCATTTCTAACATGTATCCGTTAAGACTTTATTCGGATAACAATGTCACGGAAAAAATCGCACCGATCCTCATGATGAATGAGCGTATGCGTGCGTGAGTTGAAGAGCAGCCACAATTACCAGCTCCATTCTTCTATTGTGTTGTTTGGATGGTTGCGCGAAGGTGCTTAGCAAGAATCATTCAAAAAAAAAAGATTTCGCGGATACTTTAGATTCTTTTGCGAATTTTTGATCTCTCTGCAACCGAACTTTTTGGGTTGCCTCTCCATTTTTCAACATCTGGCATTCTAAGGACTCCCATCCACAAGAAACACTACAGAGTAAGATTCCTCCCTCCACCAACGAAGGCTTACTTGCTAGACCTCGTCTCATGCATTTTACTGATTAGATTATGGCTCTGTATAACAGCTTCTTCAGAACCTCAAAATCACAACTAGACCATACGCGGGTACCACAATTCCTCCTGACAACATCAAGTCTGATTTAAACGGTCACTAACCAGGCCTGGGCTTACAAATGCCTGTTCATCAGCATTTACTATGATACAATGTGCCTGAGACCTACAAATGAAAGCAACACCAGTACGACAGACAGGGTATAGCATCGCTATGTGAAACCCTTATGGGGGTCGTACTTGGCCGCTGGGGAGGGGGGGGGTGGGGTGTCATTCTCAGATCAGTCAGGAATACCGATCGAACAATGCTTTGACATTTGAGTTATTAGTGGGAGTGGCGCTATGGACGCGAAGATGTTAAAAAATGAAAATTATTATGAGTGTATTCTTTACAGATTACCTCGCTCACGTTTGACAGCCCGCTTTCATGGAAAGTCCCCAGAAAGGGGATCGTACTTAGCCCGAGGCCGACGTTGGGGTATCGCCAAATGTAGGCTCGGAGCTAACCTTCAAACACGTACAAAAAATGCCATATGCTAAGTCAGATGAAACGGGCGGAAAGCGGCAGGGAGACCCAGGATATAATGGGAGACGACCACAAAATAATAGATAAAAACCTGGATTGCAGAGTTATAGTCAGGTATAGCGAAGTAATAGAGATAATATAGTAAATCACAATGGCATATAATAAAGATATCAAATTGAGGCCTAAAGAATCATTAGGTGGTCGAAAAGAAGAAGTACGCATTGAGTTTAAAAAAATTTTTATTATAAAAACGAAATTAAACAAGATTAATTCAAAAGATAATCTCCATTACTATCAATGACTTGTTGCCAACGTTTATGCAAAGAATGGATTCCTCTTTCGAAGAACTCGGCCGGCTGCGACTCAAAGTAGTTGGACACCCAGAGTTGGACTTCTTCGCGGTTTGTGAACTTTCTCTCGGCCAGGGAGTGCTGCATCGACCGGAACAGATGGTAATCGATGGTGCCAGGTCTGATCTGTGTGGCGGATGAGGCAGGACTTTCCAGCCCAATTCCTCAATTTTTTTCTAGAGTGATTTTCGCCACATGTGGATGAGCGTTGTCGTGGATAAATTTTGTCGACGTCGTTTCGACACTTTGAAGACGCAGTGCTGGATCCATGCGGTTCAATTGGTGTTTGCAGATGTCCGCCGTAACCGTCTGACCCGATTCCGGAACTTCAAAGTACATCAAACCTTTGCTATTCCACCAAACACGGAGCATCACCTTTTTGCCGTGTATATCCGGTTTCGGAGTCGGTTTTGGAGTGTCACCGGCGTCTAACCACTGTCTTTTTCGCGTTGCGTTGTCGTAGCAGATCCATGTCTCATCTGATGTAACAATAGAGTCGAAGAAACCGCTGTTCTTGGAGCGACGAAGAAGAATTCCGGCCATTGCCACTCGTGTTGCCTTGTTTGCGTCGCTCAGCTGGTGCGGCACCCATTTTCCGTACCTGTTCTTCTTGCCAATTACCAGCAAAGGTTCATGGATGGTAGAGTTTGAGCAGCCGAAATGTGTTGCCAGTTCTCGAGTGGTTTGGCATGGATCCAATTCAATGACGGACTTCAACACTTGGTTATCGACGACTTGAGGCCGACTTCCATGTTCTTCGTCCTCCAAGCTTTCATTACCGTTTTTGAAACGCTGGAACCATCGTCGACACTGGCTTTCTGACAGGGCTTCTTCGCCGAATACCTCAGATAGGGCACGATGAGATTCAGCAGCCGATTTGCCTTGCTTGAAGTCGTACCACATGCAAGCTCGCATTCGAAATTTTTGGTCAAGCATTTCCTAAACTTTTTTTCTCTAAAAAAAACAAAGTAGACATAGACAAAAATATATCAAAAGATGCACAATAAAAATCTCTTTCTAATAGACAAAACTGTTTTGAAAAATCTTCTATAGTAGGAGAGAAATAAATGGACAAATTCAACGCGCATTTCTTTCCGAACAACCTAATAATATATCTTGAACAGATCCGTGCGTGTCCTTCCCAAAACCCAAGCAAACATCTGCTTGCATGGATAAAAGCACCTGAAATCAGAATTTACACCTTTCCACCACCTCTGCGTAGGAGCGTAATGCACGGCGCACGGACCAAATCGATCAGTGATAGCCGAGCTCCTCTTTCACTCATTTGAAGGGAAATATGTGTTTTGAAGGCACACTGAAGTTTCCGAAGGTGTATCCTGACAATGGCACACAGGAGTCGAACTTTTGAGTAGCTCAGAGGGTAGCTTTTTGGTAACCTATCCAAATATCTCTTGATCTACAGTCCTCATCATTGCGGACCGGTGGGGCGTGGCAGTGCGGCTGCATTTGGTGCGGTTTGGCAAAGTCGTTCTGCACCAGTTTTTGAAGCGAACAAGTGCATTACTGTATAATATCCTTTGTATTATTCGTTTTCTACCAGTTTTTGTCGCATACG
>MU914295.1:0-11360 GCA_036418165.1 Cooperia oncophora | reverse complement strand
CAACTAGGTAGAAAACGCAACAGTAGGAACTTTGCATGCTGCTAACCATTCCTCAAAAGCCGCGCACCTCAAAGAGATATAACCCCCGAAAAGACCCCAGGACGTTGGCAGGTCCAACAACCGCGCTCCAATGACGTTTTTCCAATGAAAGCGGTCGCAACGTTGCGATCGATAATAGCCAAGTATAGAACGATATACTGCCGCCTGGTTATCCATTTTTCATTTGGCTCCGCATTTTTTTGTATTTTTCATGTTTCGCTTTGTTGTGTCGTGCATGTTTTCATGATTTCCCCGTCACCATTCATTGAATGCACATCTGGGGCCTGACACACTGACCTTGGGGCTATTTTTTCACCAATTTAGCTTATCAGTGATCACCATTAGTCGCTGTTTCGATTGTGTTCCTTGTTACAAAATGCATGTATATACAGGGGGGCCCAAAAAAAAGTCACTTCGACCGAGTCACATATCAGCAAAGTTTTCGCTGCCCAGAGGACGTGGATACGAGTACCAGGGCGGAAGATACCCAAGATGTTCCTCGATAAGCAGGAGCTGGCTCTCGCCCATCACCTTCATGTACACCAAAATATGAAGTCCAGTCGCAGCCTGACTGGAGAAGACCTTTGGAATTCATGTCACCTCCAAACAGCTGCGAAACTTCTAGTATGGAGTCACCCATGGATAGCTACCTGGAGACCAGTACTCTCGATCTGGATGACCTCCAACATCGAGCAGCTCCGACAACGTCGCCACGGTCTAGGACATCATCTTCACCACAGTCGCCGGGTTGATGGTATGGACCGGACGTACCTGGAATGGAAAGACCAATATTTTCTTCGTGGACCCCGGACTGAAGGTGAGCGCTGGCGGTTACATTGAGCAACTCGTGAAGAATATCCTCCCCACATGTCGTCGCCCGTACCTTCTTGGAAACTTTGTACTGCTACAGGATTGGGTGACACCACATGAAATTGAAGGGCGTGGAATGGAAGACCGTTGAGTTCCTGAAGAAGGTGGAATATCAAAGCGGGTCACCTGACCTAAACCCCATCAATTACCTGGTTCGGGCGGAGTTCAATAGGGTGGTCTACAGTGGCGGAGAAATCAACGATCTCGCTGAACTCAGGCACCGAACCATGGTTGCGTGGCAGAATCTCTCGATGGCGGTGGTCCAGAAGGCTGTGGCGGATCATGATAGTATTTAATATGCTCTTTAATATGGTGGTAAAATGTCCGATCAGAATTTAATAAAGTGTAACTTATAGCGCCTCGAAAGTCAATGAAGAAAAGTGACTTTTTTTGCCCCCCCCTGTATGGTTGTCGCGACGAGTTTTATTTTGAATCCTAAGACAAAATTGTAGGCGGCGGGGCTGTTGTTTCCTGGATTTTAGAGCAGAGTTAGAGCCTTTCGAAATCCAGATTCCATTTCAGGAAGCCATTTCGTGTGAACATGCATCTGGTTGTCAGTTAGAGCAGAGGGGGGGTCGTAACTGGACCCTCTTCGAGGGGGGGGGGGGTCGTACTCACACCGCCATTTCGCACATCCCTCATGCTGTACCCTGACGACAGACCGGCCTATCGCAGTGACACCTCAGCGCAACTCTTCCTAGGAATTTTGTATTTCTATATTTCTGACATTCTTAGGTCTCAGCGACACTGTGTTACAGAACTCGAAGAAGTTCTTATAAGCAAGCTTTGTAAGTACTTTCGATCAACGTGATCTTGCGAAGAATGCAGTACTGCGTATGTAAAATTCAAGGTTTGAAGAAGTTTAGAGTGTTATACATCGACTGATCAAAAAAAGTTGCGTGAACCAGTCCTCAGTAACACTTTGCGTAAAGAAGATCTTATAAGACATGAGGGTTCAAGGATGTTTTGATTCTCTTACAAGGGAAGGATGGTAGGTCGAAGTGGCCATTTGAAATGAAATGTATACCGACTGAAAGGTCTTCGGACGGGGATTACGAAACCGTCTTCCATATCTGCTGCGGACCTCCCAGAAGAAAGTTACGGAGCTTTTTCAGGGGAGCACACTCACACTCAATACGAATTAGCGGCGTGAGGTTCTCTCGACAGTGGCGGCGGCCGATTGGGTACGTAGATACGTACGTAGATCTCACGGGCACATGGTCGAGGATTTGAATCCTTGATGCGTAAACTCTTTTGCATTTTTTGGCTGTGGTCCCTGTGCACTTAAAAACATTTTTGCATAACAGTTCTTCTTGATAATGTCCTGACGTAATGTTCCTGAAGAAAGGGAAACCATAGTGGACGGATCCACGGCGAACATTTTTCATGGGACTTCTGGATCACCGAAGAGAAAACATTCTTGACTCCCGGAAGGTTGAGTTGATTCATCGCCGTCATCGTCGCACGTCCACAGGGGATCCATTGCATCGTCTTCAACAGAATTGTCCTCTTCACAATCCACTCTGCCTCACGGAGAATTGAGGCGAAACTGTCGATGACCTTCTGCTCCTTTCTCGTTGGTGCTCGAGATGTGTCACATGAACGGAAAACTTCCAAGCAGGTGCGAAAGCACCACTAGGGCAGAACATCGTGCAACACTATGCGAGTGATAAGTGAGTGCTTTCACATCATGATCTCCAGCCAGATCGCGACGTCAAAGACACGCCGTGGGGAAAGTCTCTTCTACGCGTCCTCCCGTCGCGCAGAACTTCGTGTTTCGGGTCCAGTCGAGTCGTTTGGAGAATCGAGCCATTTTTCATGGCAAACTCATGCGTTGCAATGTAGTATTATTGTGAAAAATAAGCTCATCAAAACAATAAAAGATGAAATCAACAGCAAAAAAATGTTCGCCGTGGATTCGTCCACTATGGTTTCCATCCCTTCAGGAACATTACGTCACGCATTATCAAGCAGAATTGTTATGCAAAAATGTTTTTAAGTGCACAGGGACCACAGCCAAAAAATGCAAAAGAGTTTACGCATCAAGGATTCAAACCCTCGACCATGTGTTCGTGAGATCTACATACAACGTACTCAGTCGGCCACGCTGCCACCGCTGAGATAACTCCACGCCGCTAATTTGTATTGTGTGAGTGTGCTCCCACTGAAAAAGCTCCGTAACTTCTTTCTGGGAGGTCCGCAGCAGATATGGAAGACGGTTTCGTAATCCCGTCCGAAGACCTTTCAGTCGGTATACATTTCATTCAAATGGCCACTTCGACCTTACCATCTTCCCTTTGTTAGTACTTCTAGTAGAATAACATTACGGTTGCATAGCAGCTCACACCTACAAATAATGCTGAAAGGTTTCGACAAACGCAAGTATTTTTTTAGGTTTTGATGGGCACATCTTTGTTTATACATATTAAGGGCGAGTACCAATACGGTCTACAACACAAGAAGATTTTAAGAGGAACACTGTGATATAATCCACCATGACGAAAATCTGCCCGACGTGGGTTTTGCTCTGACAATTTGCTTCAGCTGCAGTAAGAGGATTCACCAACTATATCGCCTATATTCGGGGTGCATGGTAAAGTGTGGAATGGCAGTGTCAGTTTCCTTTGTGGGAAACGTCCTCGATGGGTATCACATGGTTATTGCTCCAGGAAAAGCACATGGGTTAACTGTGAATCACACGCGACCTGCTTCGGACGATGATAACTTCTTTCACACGCAGTTTGGTACAGCTAATAACACTTTAACAAAGCGCAATAATTCTTCTTTCCAAAAAGCGCTGAAGGTTAAAGATCTGCTGGTAAGAATAGTTCAATTTTATAGGTATCAGTATTAAGTATTTTAAAGGTATCTTGGATGGATTGTTGGGCGAAACTCTGAGCCACTCGAAAACTGTACTCCCAAGCCATGCCTCCTCGGTGACTGACTGAGGAGGTTGTAAGAAACAATGGAGAATATATTATTGACTGGTTTATTGTGAACATCTATATTTTTTATAGTTTTTAAGATTGTGTTTGAAATTTACTCAGGAAAACAAAAAAAATCGTGAGGTATGGGTCGACCGGATGTCTGCAAGGTCAGCGTTGTCGGTTTTGCTTTTCTCAAAATCAATTGTGAGCCGTCCTAATATTAATCTGTTACTCAATGCTTTACTCAAACCATGGCGAATCTATTGAGCTGCTCCAGGGGCTTTGAAGCTTCCGTGGAAAGCGGTAGGGAGAAGAAGTCGGGAATGCTGATTCTCATCGACCTGACATTCCGTATTAATAACCTGAAATTAACAGAAAGTAAACAGCTATGGAAAAAGATTTCCATTGCAGTGTTATAGAGCACGAAATTTGCTATCAGAGCATACAAAACACATAAGCGAAACATTAACCTACTGCAAATGTATGGAGCAGCTTAAGCGATTTAGCACTTCGAATAGACGTAAATAGAGGCAGTTGTCGAAGGTGCTAATTTTCGCCGACTTCACTTTCAACTTCAACGACTAAAAAATTTACAAAAATCATTCCTCACCCAAAGCTGTTTGATATTCTTATAGTACGAGAAGTTTCCTATCAGATGATATCGAACTTGCTCGCAAAACATTTCACTTTTCGAACAAAATTTCCAATTGAAAAAAACGCCATTACTTATGGGCCAACCCAATATTTGGAATATGCCCATGATTCTGCAAATATTCATGTTATACTCACACACAGAGTATAGTCAACATCGTAACATGAAAAATGCAGAAGTTCCCGATCCGAAGGGAGGAACCATCAACTTTACCATCGCTGTCCGATTGAGAATACTCCACGCTATCCGTTAGGCCATCCGATCGTTACTGCTGCATACCGCTCCAACCGTTGAAGAAACATTTGAAGGAGCTGTTCACTCTTAAGTGACACAAGTAGCACCCTTATTTGCGACGATTTTTCTCTTCGATTTCAATAGCCCCTTCATAGGGACTCCCACTCAGCAACTGATCAAGGTTGCAAGTGATTTACAGTGCAACGACGCCCAAAAGAGAGCAGCCTCCATGGTTTTCTTTCCATTCCTTTTTTTGCCCGCAGCGAAAATGAAGCTTACTTTTCAGATCCTTGCATTAGCCCTCTACAATATGCAAAGAACCGTTGATGATAAGCGCACCACATCCTGAACGACGTTCCCTGTAAGTAATTTACGTCCATGCAAGCAGATGTTTTCATAAGGTTCGGGAAGGTACGAGCGAACCTGTTTGTGTTGCATTGTTTAGTCATCTACCTCATGTTGTTCAAGCACCTCTGAGCCAGCTAACTGATTCTTGCCATATCGCAAATGTTCACCAATCTGCCCTACTCTGTTTATTATATACCATTTTCACTTTAAATCGGACACTTTTCAAACCAAATCGGACACTTTTCAAATCAAATCGGACACTTTTCAAATCAAATCGGACACTTTTCAAAACAAATCTACTTTGATTACACAGGTTCGAGGTGGTCAGCATCATGGCTCTCTGGCCCGTGGACCGTTTCGAGCGCATGGTGGAAGGAGCCGTTCAGGACGTATGGATCGTTTCTGTCCAATGCGTGATATGGATTGGATGAGCCGTCAGATCATGCCATACTGGAGAGATGCCGATCACTCCATGCTTCATGTGGGAAATCAAATCAAAGAGCTCATCAAAATGACAAGAAATTCGCTGTCGCATTGGATGTGTCACACTTTAGACCAGAGGAGCTGAAGGTGCAATTGGAAGGACGTGATCTCACCATCGAAGGCCACCAAGAAGTGAAGACCGAACATGGCTACATCAAGAAGAACTTCGTCCACAGATGGGTTCTTCCTGAAGATTGCGATCTGGATGCCGTACACACCCAGATCGACAACAACGGACAACTTTCCGTGGAAGCTCCGAAAACTGGCCAATACACCAAAAAGTGGGTCATCCCAATCATGCCTGCCCCCAAGAAGAAATAATTTTACTTTGTAAATACATATATATGTATGTATATATATATATCCTCCCATATATATAATTCGCTTTGTCTGTGTTTGTTTGTAAGTTTGTTTGTAAGTTTGTAAGTTTGTCTGTCCGGAAATTCGGTTCGACCTGAAGAACGACTTGGAGAGGTCCAGTCAAGGTGGGGATAGGTAGGGCATGGGACAAGAAATAAAAAGCACACTTGACCTATGGAAGCCCCGCCCACAGTGGGCGGGGCACTCGCCGAAAGTTTGGGGTTCCGCAGAAAAATGTTCATAATTCGCTTCCGGAGCAGCTTAAAGATGGGGAAAAAAGGGACTAAGGTTAGTAAGGAGTCGCCAGACTAACTGTGGCAGGTACACCCTAAATGGGCGGGGCGTACTCAAGGTGGGCGGTGCTTCTCGCAAAATTCAGTAACCCGGTTCGCGAGAGTGTTTGGAAGTCGCAAAAAACTCAGTGTAGAATGTAAATATCTGGCGAATATAGGGCACGCTCAAAGTGTGTTGAGACCCGCCCACAGTGGGCGGAGCTTGCCCTAAATCATTTTAAAAGTTTGTAGCTCGGTTCCAGAACACTCCAGATACCGGAAAAAGTGGATTAAGTTCAGCAGAGGGTCGTCGGTGAAGATTGTGGGGCAAAAACATTGTGGGCGGAGCCTGCTCCGAGGTGGGCGGAGCCAGACAAAAAGGTCTGTAAAACGGTTCCAGAGCACTCCGAAGACCGGAAAAAGTGGATTAAGGTCAGCAGAGGTGAGGATTGTGGGGCACAAACATTGTGGGCGGGGCCTGCTCCGAGGTGGGCGGAGTCAGACGAAGAATCTGTAAAATAGCTCAAGAGTACTTCAGACACCGGAAAAAAGTGGAGTACAGAACAAAAGGCGGATATCAGTTGAGTCTAGAAATATGTGAAAGAAAATACGCGCGGCGCAGCCGGGCCGTATCAGAAGGAGGCGCGCCGGCGTTAGCCGGCGAGCCGACTGGTATATATATGTACATATATGTTCTTCTATACATTTACTTTGTGAATTGGACACACCCCTTACAATGGGCAGTTGAGAACTAGACCACACTAGGTACTGCTGCAAGCCCGCCCCAACACCCCGCCCACTTCTTAGCGCGGCCGTGGTTTTCCAAATGCGTTATGAATTTTGCTTCTTTGAATTTTTTCCACACACATTTAAAGACAGCCCTCGCGCTCAAGTAGTACATGGTCGTCCTTCCTTGTGCAGGTAGTTCAGCCCCCAAGCTAGATACTATCCCACTCTCGCGACTCCACAGTGAGCGAGGAGCGAGCTACAGCCGCTCAAAGTTCTAGTTCTAACGCCCGCTCAGTTGGACCGCCCACTTGCTAGCTGCCCTCTGACGGATAGCCGCTCAGTTGTTCTTTGTTGGGACGGCGGGCATTAATCGGAACTGCATGTACTTTTTGCTGACCGCGCTCGTGCCCATAAATAATTCTGCTCTCCTTCATCACATTTTATTCATTGGGAGCACATAGTCAACTGCAACCCATCTCGTAAGGTAAAACGCGTAAAAATCACGAATGATGCAATTTCTGTGGTGCAAAAGCTCGACATGCACCAAAAGCTGCACACTGCACGTAACCCCAAATTCGGACGCCAGGTTTTTGAATTTTTCCTTTTTTCAAGTGTTTTTCGTTCGTGTCTTTGTTGTTTTTCATATTCTTTTCTTTGAATTGGATGTTGTCCACTACTGGGAAATGCCATAAAGCGATTTGTGAGCCAGGGGTTGCCCACGGACCGCAGGGCGGTGTAACTGTAAGGGAGCAATTTTGTTTGTGGTGTTCTTGAGGGCTCTTGTTGCTTTTTTCCTTCATTGAGGAATTACTTATCAGCTACTGTTTCATAATTGATCAGCAATTATCCTTGACACTTTTATCCCGGGAGCTCTTTAACTGAATAGGCTTACTACCGACACATATATGACTCCGCCCACTTCACAATGAAGTGACGTAAGTTCTGAATTTTTATAACTTTTTTCGACGTTTTTTTCACATTCAATCTTCACAAAACGAATATAGCCATGCATTTACACCCTTGCACACTGAGCCCCGTCCCTCTAACCACGCCCACTTTCGTTTTTGGCGAAACTGCGATTTTTTTCTCCCGAATTTTCACTTTTTTAGGCTGTGACAAGCGCCCGCCCATTAATGGAAGCTCCACCCACTTTTTAGAAGCCCCGCCCATTTTTCAAAAATGATGAATATCGGCGGACTAGTGACCGTACTAGCAGGTTATGACCTTCCACGTCACCCGGAACAAAGTTTCCCTTTTTTCTGGTCTTTCCTTTTTTCACTCTACGTGACGGGAGAGGTCATAACCTGCTAGTACGGTCACTAACTGTCGAACTTCGGGGCCGCTTGTCATGGCCTAAAAAAGTGAAAATCGGGAAGAAAAATCAAAACCCGCGCGAAAAACGAAAGTGGGCGTGGTTAGAGGGACGGGGCTCAGTGTGCTAGGGTGTAAATGCATGGCTACATTCGTTCTGTGAAGATTGAATGTGAAAAAACCGACGTCGAAAGAAGTTATAAAGATTCAAAGCTTACGTCACTTCATTGTGAAGTGGGCGGAGTCATATATGTGTCGGTAGCAAACCTATTCAATTAAATGTGTGTGTCAAGTAGCAAAAGTGAAAAAAAAAATTTGAAGAAGCAGAATTCATAAAACATTTGGAAAACCACAGGTCGCGCTAAGAAGTGGGCGGGGGTGTTGGGCGGAGCTGGCAGCAGTACCTAGTGTGGTCTAGATCTTAACCGCCCATTGTAAGGGGTGTGTCCGATTTGATTTGAAATGTGCCCTTTTTGATTTGAAAAGTGTCCGGTTTCGGTTTGAAAAGTGTCCGAAAAGTAATTTGAAATTGGTATATACAGGGGGGAGCCAAAAAGTCACTTTTCTTCATTGACTTTCGAGGCGCTATAAGTTACACTTTATCGAATTCTGATCGGACATTTCTACCGCCTCTTACTACAGTTTTTTTCTCTCCTCAGCAGTCCACGCACCACCCTATTAAAGAGTATCTCAAATACTATCATGACATCCGCCACAGCCTTCTGGACGAGCGCCATCGAGAGATTCTGGCACGCGACCGCGATCAGGTGCCTGAGATCAGCGAGATAGTCGACTTCTCCACTACCGTAGACCACCCTATTGAACCCCGCCCGAACCAGGTAATTTAGGGGATTCAAGCCAGGTGACCTACTTAAATATTCCATCTTCTTTAGGTACTCAGTCCTCTTCCATTCCAAGTAGGCGAGTGTTTCTCCAACGCCCTTCGATTTCATGTGGTGGCACTCAATGCTGTAGCAGTACAAAGTTTCCAAGAAGGTACGGGCGACCACATGTGAGGAGGATATTCTTCACGAGTTGCCCAATGTAACCGCCAGCGCTCACCTTCAGTCCGGGGTCCACGAAGAAAATATTGGTCTTTCCATTCCAGGTACGTCCGGTCCATACCATCAACCCCTTGGTGACTGTGGTGAAGATGATGTCCTAGACCGTGGCGACGTTGTCGAAGCTGCTCGATGTTGGAGGTCATCCAGATCGAGAGTACTGGTCTCCAGGTAGCTATCCATGGGTGACTCCATACTAGAAGTTTCGCAGCTGTTTGGAGGTGACATGAATTCCAAAGGTCTTCTCCAGTCAGGCTGCGACTGGAGATGACTTCATATTTTGGTGTACATGAAGGTGATGGGCGAGAGCCAGCTCCTGCTTATAGAGGAACATCTTGGGTATCTTCCGCCCTGGTACTCGTATCCACGTCCTCTGTCTGGGCAGCGAAAACTTTGCTGATATGTGACTCGGTCGAAGACTTCTCCCCCCCCCCCTATATCTGCAATTCGGCCCTTTCTCCATACCGGCAGGTCAGATACGACCCCCGCGTCGCGGATCCCGAAGCATAGGTTTTACCCTGGTATTGAGGTCCGTTCCTTTAACGTCGGTTTGGAAATTGATGTTGATGTTGTAATTTTACAAAATCTCAAAATGATTGTGAAGAAAAAGTGGTGGCAGACGACGACTCCCTTTCCGTGTGATATGCAGTGCTTACGAGACTTACATCAGGGCTTTAGTGTAGTACGCCGACCGCAGCTTATAATCTTACCAGAAGAGGAAGCATCAAAGCTTTTAGAAGGGTACAAAGAAACTTCACGAGAAAGGTTCTCCTTGAAACAAAAGGGTTCACGTGTGATCAAATATCTTAAAGACACATGGTACGCTCTCACACATTGAGGGTGTATGTGACTATCAGCCCCCCAGCTGTCGATGTGTCGTGGTTTCCCCGCCCGAAACTGCACGGGTTAGAGTACAGGGCCGTGGGAAAGTCTAATTCGTCCATGCTCCGCCCAAAATGCAACTTGCGGCGCAGACTCCTTTATGCTAACAGCCGTCCGCGCGGCGCGTGTCGCGCGCAGCTCTCTTGGCTTTTTGCCAAGTCCTGTAATTGCGCTTTGGAATACAAGTACAACGCAATTTCGGATAACATTTTAGGTGCTGCAAAATAAGAACCGAAGATGATGACGAGGGCTAGAACTCAAGAGCAACTGTGCTGCTTCTGCAATATCCCTCGGAGGCCGCGCATTCCCACAAAACATGAAAATAAAAACGGCCTAAGCGTCCCACTCGTTAGTTTGAAGTATTTCTATGGCTTTGGAGCCGGATTCGCGCCGGATCGCAGAAATTTACACGCGATTTTAATTAATTTGCGTTTCCTTAGTTTTTTCATTTTATTTACATCTACATTCGTTGTTCTTCATTTCTAGCCTTTGTCATCTTCATCACCTTCTATTCGGACTTTGCAGCATGAGCAATACCTCAATGTTATTCGCAAGAGGAAGTTTTGCTTGTATTAAACTAACGAGTGGAACGCTTAGCCGTTTTTATTGTCATGTTCTGTGGGAATGCGCGGCCTCTGAATGATGTTGCAGAAGCAGCACAGTTGCTCTTGAGTTCTAGCCCTCGTCATCATCTTCGGTTCTTATTTTGCAGCACCTAAAATGTTATCCGCATCAGGAAATTGCGTTTTACTTGTATTCCAAAGCGCAATTACAGGACTTGGCAAAAAGCCAAGAGAGCTGCGCGCGACACGCGCCGCGCGGAACGGCTGTTAGCATAAACGGTAGGCGGAGCATGGACGAATTAGACTTTCCCACGGCCCTGTACTCTAACCCCGTGCAGTTTCGGGCGGGGAAACCACGACACATCGACAGCTGGGGGGCTGATAGTCACATACACCCTCAATGTGTGTGAGCGTACCTTTAAACGAGAAGAAAAAAGAATGTGAGAAAGTAAAAAGTGAAAAGAAGTGGAAGCTCAAGTTTCAGTACTGATCTAGCTTTCAAAAAAAAGTGATCTTTCATCGCCTCCTGAGGTTCTTCACTTTCATCTGGTCCCACGTCCGGTACCCTTTCAAAGTTGCTTTGGACGAGCAACTTATTACATCGCAGTGTTTACTCCCAATGTTCTTGT
>MU914294.1:0-19292 GCA_036418165.1 Cooperia oncophora | reverse complement strand
TATCTCAAAATGTCACAAATAGGGGTTCCATACAGTAACACCCTCTTGACATCTCTTGGCACATTCGAACTTGAAGTAAGCGGTGAGTATCTACATGAGGAAAACGTGTAACGCTGGAAACGGGCAGGACGACTATAGGGAGGAGAAATCAGTTACAACAGTAACATAATTGACCGTCCAATAGCTTCCACAATAGCAAGTGGCTGTTTCTTACGTTGTGTATCCATAAGGGGCACATTCCCCGCTGATCGTATGGGTGGACACAGACAACGACATCACCGGTCGCTCTTCCTTCCCGCGACGGGACACCAAACAGGGCTCTCTGTACCCATGGAATACACTTTTATAGAAAAAAAAGAATGGCTGATAAACAACCGACTTCAACGTGTCGTGTTCTCGCCGCTTGACTGACATTTTGCTTCGAAGAATGTGGTCTTCTCACCTAAAACCACGAAATGAGGAAAACTTTTATGAATTTCAATCAAAGCCATCATCAGAAAAACGTTAAATGGGATCTACCAGTGCATTCTGTGCTGAACTTTCTCTTAGATAAGCAGCCTGTATTGGCGAACCTCCTTTCGCGAACACGGGAGTCGGCTGGATCTTTCGAGGGATCTGAAAATAAACAGTTCAGCAGTAAACTTCATCTGCCTCTACTGAACTTTTACCGACAAAAAAACGCTGAAGTTTGGTCTAAATCAAAACAGTTTCCTCTTTCCTTTGTTCTCTACCTAAATCAATTTCTAGCCGACCACGACAAGACAGCCTGGGGCGGGCTCACTCCGTCCGTCCTGGACACCGGTCCCCCCCCCTGTGTGCGAGGTCGTAAACTAGAAAGGCAGTCAACTGTCAGCTTGGTCAGATTCGGGGAAACCATTCAGAGTTGTGCCTCTAGTTTGTTTTTCAGTAGTGAAATACGGAGAGACGCAGCTGCGTCTGGTTCAGTGGGATGCTTTGGAAAAGTATGGTCGGAGGGGAGTAGAAAGTCGCACTCATTCAATGAGACTTTGTTAGTAATAGAAAAAGGGATGTTGGTTGATAAAATAAAACTGAATGATTAACAAGTGGCGGAACACTACCAAGGAGTTAATTTGCTCTCGTCTCGCACATGCTATTAGGCAGAAAACACGCCCAAAGAGTATTCTCCCGCTGTGCTGGTCAGTAATGACAGAGAAAAAAGCAAACTGCAGGTCATGGCGTTATTTCAACTCAAGCCGCACATCCATTCTGTCCCATAATAGAAGAGCAAGGAAGAAGGGGTCCCAAGATTCACGCAGTCTATATCATCCGCTGTCAAAATTGCTTCACAACGAAATAAACTCGTCATAATACAACAAAAATGTAGTGCGATTCCGACCGGTATCCATGACCATTTCACCGCTGAAAGTTGAAAAGTTATTCTAGAACGCAGATATCTCACCGGTTTCACCCTCACCACAGAGGGTTTCTTCACTAATGTAGTCGTAACGCGGTTGTCCATTAATGAAATCGGTAGATCTGATAAATAATCCTTGCAAACGCAACCTTACAGCCGGGTGCTGCACCAAGTTGGCATGGAGACGGCGGACGCAATCGGAACATGCAAGCGCAGACCATCCTATTCCGAACGCAGACATCCGGAATTGTTGAAACTTGAAATCGCTAGATTTCGTTACTTTGGCATTCTTATGCCGGAATGTCTATTACGCAAAGGTGAATAGCAATATACTGTTTCTAGACGGATGTGGCATAAGGAACTAATCGCCACAAGCGCCTTTGAACGGCCTGAGGAGGAAACATTGGTCTTACAGATACTGATTGTTCCCATAAGTGGATTGATAAAGAGATAAGTTCGTGTTGCTAGATTCAGAGTCAACTGAAGAAGCGGAGAATCGGAGAAATGGGGAAAAGTGAAGTTTTGCACCTAGATCTTCCATTTATTATCCTCTTTTCCGAATCTCCTCTAATTTGCCTTCAAATCTTTCCACGGATTCTGTGACTCCGCAGCGACCTTGTTTACGAAACATTCGATTATTAAGTTATGCAGAAAATGTTACGCGCGCTGACTTTAGCGTTTTTCAGGACGAATGTCCTCTTTCACGGGACACTTAATTTCTATGGCAAAATTATTTCTCGTGTCATTGGAGGCTTTCGCCGTGCGGCTGCCAGGGCGCATACGCGGCGACCGAAAAAATGACGATTCTGCAGAATTGAGAGAAACGCGGATTCTGCAGAAATGACCGAAATCGACAAAGTAGACCAAATAGGAATCGTTCACCTAGCCGCGCGCTTGAAGGCAGTTTGACACAATATTTTGGAATTGCGGACCTGAAAACGGTGAAGCGGTGCCAATCAGTGAAAAATGGCAAAAAGAACGAAGTGGAACGTTCAAAAACCTGCACAGAAAAGCCTTCTCAATGAATCGAGAAGCAATTCCGGACGAGATCTTGCCAATGACAGCTACGGTGGGCACGGCTGCATGTATGTACATATCATACCTCCGTGCAGCACCGCAGGCGCTTCACACAATTCTTTCGCTTCATATTTTACTTAGCAAATAAAGCAAGCAGACATTTAAGGAACGGGTCGTCCGTTTGTTATGCGCGGCAGGCTTGGTGGGCGTTTCGGGTCGGTATGTTGCTGTTTTGATAAGGCCCCTTCGGAGGGGAGTCGCCAGACACCTGCTCAGGGTCGTGGGATGCCCTCCAGCCAGGCGGTATCAGTCCTACTCTTCTCAGAGATTTATCGTGCCAACTGCCTTTAAGCCGTGTTTGGAAAAATGATGATTTCGCGTAGTCTGAGATTTTAGGCTTTACTCCTAGCTCGACCTTTGAAGTTCACCATTTCTCACGCGGCCAAGCACTGCTCTCGCTCAGCAGCGATTTAGAGCACACCACAACGCGTTAAGACTGTGAAGGTCTCGTTACTGCGCCGCGATGGGGACGGCCAGCTCTCTCGCACGCACGCTCCGCTCTTTGTGGTGCGCGGGCATGATGTTGCAAGCTTTGAACTAGGGCCCATAGCATTGCCTCCCTGCTGAAAAAGAGCCGCCTTATTAGAGCCTGCTCAACTCGCGGAATTCTGTCCTGGCACGCGCCATATTCATATACTCGTCTTGGGGGGATTTCGTGCCAAGTGTGCTTCAAACACACGGTGGAGAGAGCGGCTCTCTCTTGCGCACGCTGAGCCGACCTCCTTCAATACCCCACACCCCTCATCATTCGAGATCAAGGTAAGGACCTTATGGTCACTACCAACTTTGACAAAACTCTTCCCTTCATAAGAACATGAAACCATAAGCAACGGTTTTATTCCAATTAGAGAGCTTCAACACTGCATAATAAAGCACTACTGCAACCTAACCAGCACAATCTCCCGTTTTCGTTGCACTGTGCCAGCCATCAACACCACCGACGTAGCACATTCACGGTCAACACCTGCCGTACACCCAGAAACCTGAGAACTTTCCCGAAGCTCTTAGCACGACTCTCGCTAATCCCAGCAACACTCAGCTGTTACACCGCTATCCAGCTATGTCCCATTACCTTTAAGTATAGCAAGCTTTCGCAAAGAAAAGTACATCAGCCATTTCTTCAGTGTCTACATTCTACTTTGATAACAAGCAACAGTAACACCGCGTACAAATATTAGCATATTTTATTACATAACAGAACAAAATATATGATCACGGCAAGCCATGATCACTACATTCTAAAAAGAATGATACGGCGCCGTGAACGAGATCTCGAAAACAATAACAAGCATGCACAATTTAATCGACCTCCTCCATTCGGGAAGCGTCCTCTTCGGCACCGGCGACTTTAGGGACCTCGGCCGCACACGAAGCGGCGGGCAGTTCTTCGTCCTCATCATCTCCAATATCGAGACCGAGCTTGATCATTCTGTAGATTCGTGATGCATGGGACTGCGGCTCCTCCAAAGTGAATCCAGACGACAACAAAGCAGTCTCGAACAACAAAATAACAAGATCTTTCACGGTCTTGTCGTTCTTGTCAACCTCGACCCTTTCGCGCAGCGTCCTAAAAATGCAGAAACAATGAATCCAAGAACAGTAGGAAGATGAGCGAAAGAGTTAAAGTACTCACTTCATGATAGCATGGTCAGGATTAATCTCCAAGTGCTTCTTGGCTGCCATGTAGCCCATGGTTGATGAGTCTCGAAGTGCTTGTGCCTTCATGATGCGCTCCATGTTGGCCGACCAACCGTATTCAGAAGTGACTATGCAGCAAGGGGAGTGAACAAGTCTGTTCGAAACAGCAACCTTCTCAACCTTCTTCTCAAGAATGTCCTTGATGACCTTGCATAGGTTCTCGAACTTGACCTACAACGAAACCAATGACAATAAAGCACACATTAACAAAGTGTTGCCTAAAGACTTTCACAAACCTTATCCTCCTCGAACTTCTTCTTCTCATCCTCAGACTCAGGAAGCTCAAGACCTTCCTTCGTTACCGACACCAACTTCTTGCCTTCATACTCCTTGAGCTGCTGCACGCAGTACTCATCAATCGGGTCAACCATGTATAGGACTTCGAATCCACGATTGCGCACACGCTCAACGAATGCAGAATTTGCAACAGCATCCTTGGACTCTCCAGTGATGTAGTAGATCTGGGTCTGATTGTCCTTCATACGTGAGACGTAATCTTTGAGAGATGTTGGCTCATCAGCAGATGAGGAAGAATAGTAGCGGAGGAAATCAGCCATCTTCTTGCGATTTGTTGAGTCTTCATGAATACCGAGCTTGATGTTCTTTCCGAATTGTTCATAGAACTTCTTGAAGTTGTCCTTGTCCTCGGCGATTTCCTCGAACAGTTCGAGACACTTCTTCACGAGATTCTTACGAATAACCTTCAAGATCTTGCTTTGCTGGAGCATTTCTCTAGAAATGTTGAGCGGGAGATCCTCAGAATCTACAACACCCTTAATGAAGTTGAGGTATTCGGGCATAAGCTCCTCACAATTCTCCATGATGAAGACTCGTCGCACATACCTAAACAATCAGCTGTATGAATCTCTCGGCAAACAAAACTAACTCGAATCAAAAAGTAGTGAAAAACATACAGCTTGATGGAGTTCTTGTTCTTCTTATTTTCGAAAAGATCGAACGGAGCGCGTTGCGGAACAAACAGAAGAGCGCGGAACTCAAGTTGACCCTCAACCGAGAAGTGCTTGACTGCGAGATGGTCCTCCCAATCGTTTGACAGACTCTGAAATAAGAACCTCGTAGTAAATCCTTTGATTTACCTCTTACGAGGAATCATCAAGGAGAAGCAGACTAACTACGCCAGCCCAGACAGTAACGTACCTTATAGAACTCTGCATACTCTTCATTTGAGATGTCATCCGGATTGCGAGTCCAAATCGGCTTAGTCTTGTTGAGCTCTTCATCCTCGTGATACTTCTCCTTGATCTTCTTCGTCTTTTTCTTCTTCTTGTCAGCATCCTCGTCCTCGCCAACATTTTCGACTTCTCCTTCCTTGGCCTGTAAAACTTAGCATTATCAAAAACGATGAGCAATGCACAGCCGTCACAAAACCGCGTTCAGACTTCACGACCGCGCGACCGTCACCTCCGCCGCAACGGCACAATTCAAATTGGCACTGTTGAATTGTGTGAACGCGGCCCAATTAGCATTCTGCCGTTGCGGCGAAGGAGCCCCATCAATCGTAGTCACGCGATCGCAAAGTCTGAATGCCGTCCAATCAAAAATCTTAGACACTCACATCCTCCTTTGCCTCTTCCGCTTCATCATCTTCAACCTCCTTCTCACGCTCCTTTTCTACCACAAGTTTGATGGGATAACCAATGAACTGAGAATGCTTCTTGACGATCTCCTTAATACGGCGCTCTTCCAACACCTCAGTCTGATCCTCTTTGATGTGCATAGTGATCTTGGTACCACGAGTGACTTCTGGATCGTTAACAGCCCTGAAGATGCAATGTTGAGTACATAAGAAACAGGAGATTGAACAACAAACCTTACCTAACAACGAATGAGCCACCAGCGCTGGATTCCCATTGGTAGCAGTCGTCATCGTTATGTTTTGACGTGACCACCACACGGTCCGCGACAAGGAATGCTGAGTAGAAACCGACACCAAATTGGCCGATCATAGATATGTCAGCGCCAGCCTATAATAATGTAACATGAATCTTTTATGAAGAAAAATTACACAGACATCCCAAACAAAAACGAAGCCTACCTGAAGCGCCTCCATGAAAGCCTTCGTTCCTGACTTAGCGATCGTTCCCAAGTTGTTGACGAGGTCAGCTTTCGTCATTCCGATACCAGTATCGATAATGGTGAGGGTTTTGTCCTCCTTGTTTGGAATAATTTTGATGTAAAGTTCCTTTCCAGTATCGAGCTCTCCTGGCTCAGTAAGAGCCTGAAATCACCATTAGTTCAATACCATATTCTACAGAGAACCAAGAAAGAGTGAAATTCAGCTAAGTCGTACTATTGTCCGAGATCGTTTGATGGACGTTCAACTGCGATGTAGGGGCGGGGTTGCTAGCAGAAAACGAAAATGTACCCCTACCTGGCCCTCAGGTTTTGTTCCCAGTGCTCTGGGTAACGTAATCAGCAAGAGGAATGCAGACTCCGTTGCCTGCACTTCATACCCTTGGAAATAGGCTCTCGGCTGTTGATCAGTAGGCATCAATACCCCCACAGCCAATTCTGCGAGTGGGAGACAGCTCCGAGCGCCTTCCAACTCATAGGAAGCTCATCCACTGACTATCCTAGGTACTTTCTGCGAGAATCAGCTTTCTGCTACCTATATTTGTCTGGCGCAGAAGTCCCTAATTCCTCCAATTACCTTTTAAAGCACCCCTCTCCGCAGCAGACGAAAAGACATGAGTGCTACAGTAGTCGAACGAAACAAGACATCGAGTCTCAGATACGTTCCATCTTCCACTAGGTCACACCCTCTCACTGTGATTTCGGATTCAGCTTCGCATGAATCTTCGCGCTGTGGGTTTCGCCTGCAAGTCATTCCCTCGCTTTTTTCTGGGAGAAGGGTAAGGTGGGATAGTTCATCGCTCCTCGGTATCCTTCCACCTAATCAAAACGCAAGTATAGGGCCTCCCAGAGATTTCCTGCTATGCGAGTGTAGCCAGCGGCCCCTGGTTGTCAGCAATCTGGTGGTGAGCCAAACAGGAGCTATGGAGGAGTCTACGCCTTGAAAACACAGCGACTCTGGTCGCCTGTTCTCTCAAACATTCCTACGAATGATTCCTTTCTTACTCAATGCTCAAGCATCATACAAGAACGCGGATGACCAGAGAAGCCACAGTGCCATCGCATAGACTCCTCCAACAAGGCCGATGCCGCTAGCGGTTGAAGTGGTTAACTTGGGCCTGCGTGGAAGGGGATCCGGGACATTCAACTGCGGCTAACAGCGTAGACCAGAGTCGCCAATGGATAGTCTCCCACAGTAGTCATAACCTCCACTAAGTCTTAGCATTGATTAAAGCAGTTATGGGTGTGCTGCCAGTAGCGATTGTAGATGCAAAAGGACCTGTTACCAATTCTCGCTTCCAATCACCTTGCCCTTCAGCACACGGGTGCATTTACTTAAATCTTATCAGCCATACATGAATGCGAGTTCAGTGTAGCCAGGTCATGAACGGCGTCCAATCTCATATGTGAAGAGGCTGTCACGATCCACAGATGCAGACTTTGAACCCGTCCAGAGCGCTAAGCCAACTCACTTTCACCTCAGGTACAGTGTTGTTTGCACACGTTACAAGACCACAGAATGGTGCAATACAATTCCAGCTATACAAGTGCTCCACTTGTTACACTAGCGTTGCGGGGCTTCTGTCAAGTGCATGTGGTTTCGCTGCGTGGGTCCAGAGGTGTTTTCTCATGGCATATTTCTGACCGAGAATTTGAAAAAAAGGAGTACAAGGAAGGGATGAGAGGGCGGAAGATAAAGAATAGAGCAGTAAGAAAAAAGGGATGGACAGGCGTCCTGTGGTCTGCCTTCTTTATCATCACATCCCACCATAACCGTATAGCTAGCAACCAGCTTCCCCAAGCCACCCTCACGGAGCCGTCTGTCAAGTGCTGCGGCTATCTAACTACTGTTGGCAATCTGCTGAAGCTTCAAAAACCTGCGAACTAACCTGATATCGGATTTTATCCAATGCATCGGAGGAGTTCGAAATTAGTTCTCTCAAGAAGATTTCCTTGTTGCTATAGAAAGTGTTAATAATCAAGCTCATAAGCTGAGCAATCTCAGCTTGGAATGCAAAGGTTTCGCCCTTGTCGTCAGACATTTCTGAAAACTGGAACAGTCAGCTATGGTACCACACCAACAAAATCGCTCACGCGAAAAGCTCAAAATCACGAACAAGGAGAACGGCGCAGTAGTCTGTACGCCAAAAAGTCAAAAGGCAACACGCACGAAACCAACAGAACTTCTAGAAACAGACCGGTAGAACACGTCCAAGTGCAGTTGAGGAGACCAACCACACTCGAGCTGGTGGCCTAAATACTGGATCTGAATGTTCTAGAGAATCGGGCGGAGCCAACACCTATGATTGGTCGGTTTCAACACATGGGCGGCCCATGGAATGTTCGAGAATACCGGCGGTTCAAATTAGCCGTCGAATGCATTGCAGCGGGTGCAATTTAGCACAGAATTTTGTAATTACCGTCTATATTTTCAAATGAATTTTGCAGAAAGTACCATTTTTATAATGTTCTGTTTCTGCTTTGATGGCCAGTCTCATTCGTGTGTTTTCTGACCTTGAGAGCGATATGGAATTGGTTTTGCGTTTCACGATGGGTCTTTTCAAACCGTAGAGCGATATAAAACAGGCTTCACGTTTCACGATGGAAATAAATAAATACATCATTTAAAAGTTCTAGCAGCATTAAATGCGACCCACCTATTCAACCTCATTCTGGGTCAAACCCCTTATGACGGGACCCGACCCACAATGATTTACACTGTACGACTGTACACTGATGCAATTCCATATAACTCCAAAGAATTGAAAGCACCCATCGTAAAACGCAAAACCTATTCCTTTTGACTCGAAAGTTTCAAAGCGTCACAGAGCCACGAAAGCAGTAGCAGAACATTCAGAAGTCAGCTCCTGCGAATTTAATTGGACAGACGGTAATTTTTAAATTTTGTCTCATATTTCAGTCTCGTGTTTTGTTTTATAGCCAGGCACGGGTCTGAAGAGCATCCAATCTACGTTTTCTTCGAATATTTATTGTTCTGCCTATAGATTTATGTTCCATCTGCACGCACGACCGAATGTTCGCGAATACCAGTCATTCAAGTTAGCCGTCGAATGCGTTGCATTGCGTGTGATTCCGCACAGAAGTCCGGAATTACCGTCCGTGTTTTCAAACGAATTTCGCTAAAAATGTTTGAATTAGATGTTTTATTGCTACTTTGACTGCTTTGCACAGCGTGTTTTCAAACCCTCGGGGCTAAAGGGGCAGGTGTCGTGTTCAGGGATAGAGCTTAATTAGTACGGGTAATTTTGTAGCCAATCATCGTTCAAAGAGAGTTCACAACGTTTTTTTGAATATTTATTATTCTGCTTTCTCTTAACAGATATATGTTCCTCATATGTTGGAGGGCTCTCTGATAAAGACCTTTATACGAACTTTTTGATCAGCGAACACCCTAAGGATGTAACCGTTTCGGTTTCTAAACGTTTTTTTATTGTTCTGGAATGGTCTACATGTGTACTGTTAAGTTTCGCCTATGATTCATCTAGCATTGGCGTAATTTCTAATTATTCTGTCGCAGCTTTCGAGAATCTATCCCAGACCGCGTTCATACGTCGCGACACTGAATATTGACGAACAGAAATGGAGCATTGCAAAGTTCAAGAAGGGGATTAGATAGATGTATCGATCCGAGGGATTGCAGAGTTGAGGAGTTGCAAGTTTTGACGATATGTGTAAGGAACATATCGGTCTTCTTCCATAGTTCTTCAGCTCGATACGTATCTAATCCTTTTCTTTAGTTCTGCAATTCTTCATTTCTTCAGTTGTTTACTGTTAGAAGGCATGAACTCGATTTAACAATGACTTTTGCTTACTTCTGAACCCTTTTGGTGAAATGAATAGCTAACAACAAAATGAGGCCCCAAGATCGTCATTAAGGCAGCGTCCATACTTCGCGACAGCAGCGGCGATCACGGCGATCGTCGGTACGCGACAGAGCGCGCCCCAACGCTATTACTTGGACCGCTCGCTTGATAACTAAGGAAATCCAACTTGTAAGACTTTTTTTCTCTTAATAATGGCTACCAACTGAAAACTTTTGACTTTCTAAAGGGGGAGGGGTTCACCTTCTTTGAGGTCGGAATGAGGGGAACTTCATTTCCTGAATGAGCTTCTTTTTGTTTCTTTTGTTTCAAGTCGTTTGAAGCTGTATGTGTTTCAAAAATTTCCTATTGGCTGGACTGTTCTAGCTTTCAAAACATTTATAGTTTACAAGTCAAGTTCGAACAACAAAAAAAGAAACAGAATGAAACGCACCTAGGAATCGAAACACTAGTTCTTTTATGCAACAACAGGAGAAAATTTCATAACTTCATGTATAAGCTCGAAGAATGAAAAAGAAACAATAAGAAACTTACCCTGAATGAAGCTCTCACGCTTTTTGCTCATTTCTATCCCGAAGCGGAAAAGAAAATAGGAAAGAAATGCCATTAAGTCAGATCTACCTTTCCTTGAGTGGAACAAGCTTTAGTACCGGGAACAATTGCAAACAAAAGAACAAAAAAAGCACGAAATCGATCAAGTCTTCCTGATAGCACTTGGAGCGGTCCAAGTAGTAGCGTTGAGCCCGCTCTTTCGCGTACCGACGATCGCTGCGATCGCCGCTGCTGTCGCGAAGTATGAACGCTACCTAGAAGCTCAAAGGGTCTAAGAATCTTTTTCGTTTGGGCCATAGTATCTTCGTGTTTTATTATTCCGGTATCTCAACCCACACGAAGATGAGAGACCGTAATCTCCGTAGTTGTCCCTTCTTGTAACCTTGGCATGTTGTCGAATGTAAAGTTATTTCTGCCAAACGAGGTTGTTGTTAGATAGAACCTTTTTATTGGCCCGACGAATCGTCCTTACTTACCCTACTGACACATAGCGTGAGCTAGGCTCCGCACGGTGGAACCTCGGCCTCTGAAGAAGACGAGAAGGTCGAAACGTCGGGCCAATAAAAAGGTTCTATCTAACAACCTCGTTTGGCAGAAACAACTTTACATTCGACAGAGACCGTAATGTTGCAGGAAAATATTGCGGAAGGTTTTTGGACACTTTGAGTCTTTCACACATTGTGCAGTAATAGTTTTGGAGCTTCATTCTGCTGCTGATCTTTCGAGGTGTCGTTGCTGCATCTAAATTCCAGTAAAAGATGTCGCGAGCTGATGCTGGTCGTCTCATCCATCTCTCCAAAAAGCGCGAACGCGCAAAAGAGGATATGGAGCAGCAGTTGAAGAAAATGGAAGAGGAATCCTCCAGAAGTGAGCTGCTGTCAAGCATTGTATCCGATTTCTCAATAAATTATGGTATTTCTTACGCTTGAATTTCAGGGGCGGCAGGAATATCTTCAAAGTTCACAGCGAATTATGATGCCGTTGAGGAACATCTCAAGACGAAAACTGTTGGATTGGTAACTCTCGATGAAATGCGCGAAAAGCAGAAGGATGTCGTCCACGATCGGTATGATCTACCTCGGATTTAAACAATTATTCTCAAAAAAACTTCACTGCATATTTGCTAACGACTCTACTTAAGGGAAGAGACGGTGGTTCGTGGTGAAAGCTCCAAGTCACAGAAAAGCGACGGCAGTAAATTGAATTCCACGGATGAGGGGAAAGTCGCACAGGTCAGTTGCTAAACACTTCTTTAAATGTCATTCTGTTGTGTCGCGAAGTAAAGATGACAGTAGTATACAGTCTTGTTCGCTGCGATCAAAGGGCGTGTCGAGCGGCATGCGTCTGGCACGACGCCAAACCCGTTCTCCTGGAATTGTTGGAACGGGTAAGCGACAACATTTCAGAAATTGGAGACATTTGATGGGAAACAGCTAATACGAACGATATGATGCAGTATTGCCGCTTGTTCGCGGGTAACGGGTTTGGCGGCTCGCCAAACCCATCCCACGTAAACGCCCCGTCATCCGCAGCAAACAAGACTGTATGAGTCTTACGGCTGGTGATTTTCTGATGCATGAAGCTTGTTGAAATAGGCGCTCTCGGTAACTTTAGAAGAACGCCCAATTTTCTGGGCGAACGGAATTTCTGTGGCGCGGTTGAACAAATAATCCTACTATATCACTCATTCCTAATTTTGATCTTGTAGGAGTGAAGGCCGTCTCCACGTCATTAGAGGGGGTGACGGTACTTTGGTGCTCGGGAAATGAGAACCGTGGCAAATCTCCCGGTCAGGTCATCCAGCTACATTGTGTTTCCGCCGACCGCCGTGATCGTGAGAGTGGTTCCGAAGCCTATTCTAGATATGAATAAGAGAATGAGAAAGGGTCACAGTAACTTCAAGTTGATAATGTCTGCCGGCCATGGCGAGATATACCGCCTGCGAAGGAGTGATGACCTGAGCTCTCGGGAAGATTGCACGGTCCTTGAAAAATGCCTTTACTAATGCAACATCACTATATGCAGCCCTCGTTTTTTATTGGAGTAGAACTAAGGGACCCGAAAAGTGCTGCTCCAGAATTCACTAACATCTCATCTTTATGGCTGTCAAGCTCGTGCACGCTTAAGCATTACCCTGTTATCCAGTTGCGAAAATTGCGCTATATTATGCATGTGTAAGGTTGTTCGGAAAGTTTTGAGAAAATTTTCACGCCTTTAGTTTGAAAAAGTGTAGCAAGCGAATTCCCCAACAGAAAGTCCTATACATATTGAGTGCTATGGAAAAGAGAAAAATTAATTTTAATGCTGTTAGCGTTATTCCCCATTGCCGGTGTGAGTCGGCATTACCCGAAAAATGTACGCACGCACACAGCTCCCAATCCCTTTTACTTCATCTTCACCGTTCTGGCTGCTCTATCGGTCAAATCGGGAATGAGGAACCGTCACCGATGCTGGATAAAAGACGCTTCCAAAACTATCTGTGGTAGGAGATCAATCGGTCTCTTACATGGAAGTTTAGCTTGGATGTACGCCATTGCACTCTTGGTACTCACTTCATTCTAGCTCCCACGCAAAGTAAGTCCCGCCCAAAATTAAGGGAAATGGAATGTACAATGTTTATTATAACTATGAATTCCTATTTCTTATTGTAGTTCATAAGTGTTAAAATTTCTCAAATTTTCCCGGCACCCTAATAGGTATGTGAAAATGATGTGGACCCTTTATAGGAGGAGGGGCATTTTGCGTGTTCCTAGTTTCTTCAGTTTTCTCTACTCGAAGCTTGCAAAGTATTTCAAAGTTGGAACATGCTTCGCAGAAAAGCTTGGATAACGCATGTACTTGTAAAGTTATGGAATATCATCAGCGTCAGTACTTATGGCTGTATCAGCTTTATAAGGGTTCACAAGTCTATACAAGGTGGCCTGTCTTAAGTGTCGTTTCGTAGCTTTAGAGGAGTTTACAGGTCCTCCGTAGATGGGAACTGGTAAAATGCCCCCTCCGTTCCCACTCTCCCGCATAAGGAACAGCAATGAGAAATGTTTAGAGCGATCTTATATTTGACTGTTTGACCTCATAAGTTTATTTCAGTTAGCTATTTTAATATTTTCATATCTTCTAACGTAGCTATACTGTAGTTCTCTGCGGACGGTTGGGCGTGTCAGTGCGGCTGCGTTTGGCGCGGTGCCAAACTCGTTCTCCACCAGTTGTTGAAGCGAGCAAGTGACAACTGTATCATATCGTTCGTATTACTCGTTTTCTACCACTTTTTGTCGCATGCGCGCTTCAACAAAAGGCAGAGAACGGCTTTGTTGCTGTGCACACTCATTCTGGCTGACACGCCCCACCGTCCGCAGCGAACTACAGTGTACAGTTTTGCGAAGTCCTTCAGAAAACACTCATGAACGGTATCTTCTAGTGGATCAGTGATTGGAAGTTCGAGATCCCTTCTGTATCATTTCTTTCAATACCTCTAATCATGGCAATTGTAGAAGTTGGAGTTTCAGAAGCGAGTTTTGTCGTTTGCTTTCGAAGACGAAGAGGAGGAGGAGGAGGAAGCACCGGTCATCACGAAAAAGGTATCTTTTCACCGCACATAGCTGCATTCTTAGCATTGCTGATGTAATTCTTCTTACTGTTTAGAGGCTGGGCATGGATCCAACAATAGATACGAGTTTTCTGCCTGACAAGGATCGCGAAGCAGAAATTGAAAAGTAACATCAGATAATGTCTGCTATCCAGCATAGAGTAGCTCCCAAATTTGATGTTTGCAGGAAGAAAGTGGAGCTTGCCGCCATTTGGAAAGCACAACAAGAGCGGGAGAAAAATGAAGAAATTACTGTAGCATTCGCCTATTGGGATGGTTCAAGTCATAGGAAAAACCTGAAAGTTAAAAAAGGTCATACAATTTCGCAATTCCTCACATGGGCCATTGAGGTTGGTTGTACGTTATCGAGAAGCATCATGCTTCGTTCATCGGCATGAAATGCTCTTCGTTTTTGTAGGTACTCAAAAAGGAATTCACTGAGCTCAAGACAAGCGTTGCCGAAAACTTGATGTTCGTCAAAGAGGACTTGATCATTCCACATTTCTACACGTGAGTACCATGCCTGTTACAATTACTGGCAGATATCCGCTCCGTTTCTTCAATCAGCAACGAGTTCGCCTAAAGCTATTTCATGAGGACTAGGAGAACTGATGAGTTCGCCAAGAAGAATATGTACGATTAGGCTTTGCCCAAGTGGCGAAATCGACTAATGTTTAGCCACCTTCGTGAGATCTCCTTGACTCCGCCTCTCCAACTCTGCAGCGGCTTTGGAAGCTTACTCTGATGAGGTGAACCGTTTTCAAGCGTAGTGAGCCCATTCTCATTAGTGCGATATCGGTTTTGGTCGCAAAGCGCTTTAATCCTGCTCACTCTGCAGGTTATTAGCGCCAAAAATAGCTTTGCTTGTAAAGATGTGTTGCTGACCATAAATTCCGGTTCGTTAGAGAAAATTCACAGACCATCTTGGATGGGGCACTTTGCTAGATGACAACACGGCTGCTCTTGTAGCTGCAATAATTCCACAACTTACGCGGAGAGGGGAAATGGAATAGGTCGGCGTCCATAGCGGAGGACTGCAAGGGGCGTGGCTGCGTACTTTTGTGCCTCTTACACGTGCGCCCCTGCCCCGCTTTGTTTCAACCTTCGCCGCTTTCCTTGCCACGCCTTTTATATCTTTAGATATCGGCTGTATTCAACGTAATCTCTACTCGGAGCTAATCGTTGTCCACCATTCCGTCAGCGCTGTTTTTTCAATTTTTTTTCTGCCAAGAGCCTTTGATGTTGCTGAGTATTGCATTACTGTTTAGGTTTCAAGATTTTATTGTGACGAAGGCCATGGGGAAAACTGGACCTCTGTATGAGTTTGATGCTGCTGGAGATGTGCGGATACGACAAGATGCTGCTCTTGATTGCGGAGAAGCGCATCCAGCTAAAGTGAGTTTTTATTGATACAAATTACTAATTAGTCCAGGAACTGTGACATATAGCTATCACCCGACGGGATCTCGTTTGTGGCATCTCCATGTATCTGGGCCGGCGAAGTTACCTGACGGTGGTTGTGTCCTATTTTGTCAGTTGTGCACGAAATTTGTTGAAATTCTTCTTTCACGATATGTGGATCTCTAGGATCTTAGCGCTTGCTTTTTCACCCGGTTTTGAACATATTTAGTATATTTTTCATTGCCTTACCTGTCCAAAATCTGCTTAAGGTCGTTCTACGAAGTTGGTACGAGAAAAACAAACATATTTACCCAGCATCACGATGGGAGCCCTTCGTCCCTAATAAGAAGTATGGACGAACAATTGATGACTTATCTACTATTTGATATAGAGTTCTTTACTTAGGCAATTCTGCTTTTTCGTTTGTGTGCAAAATGTAATTGTGGATCTCAACATGTTGTGCCTCATTGGTTATTGTTATGTATTTTTGAGAAAAGAAAAGATATTTTGAAGGATCAACTATTTGCAGATTTTCTTCTGTTGTTTCTTCTAATTTATTTGGTCTTTTTCTGGCGATTTGTCCCAGGGCTAGCGCATTGAAAGTCGGACTAATTTTGTCTCTCCCAAATTGCTGTTAACATTTGAGTGCGTCGTTGGTAAATGTATCAGAGTTTAAAGGTATCAGGTTCGAGAATAAATCGCTATACTTCTGTACTTTCGTTGGATAGTTACCAGAACATAATCATAGCCTTCTTCGAATTCGAAGTTCACATCATCAAGAAAAAAAGGCATTTTGCGAAGACGAGGGTATAGGGGTGAAGTTGTGCAGTGGTGTTGCCAGCAACATTCGCAAGTTTGGTCATTATTTACCCCTTCCTGCCTTACTTTTCGAAAGCAGGTCGGAATTCCACTGAATTTTTCTACGAAAATAGCTTCACTGAAACATGGCTCTACCCGTGAACAAGGTATTTACATCCGCTCAGTGCGAAATTGCCCGAGTCCCACGCCACATGCCAGTAGGAATACTGCAAGTCACCAAGCTCTACTGGGCCAATTTCGTGCGCTCATATGTGCAGATGTGATCAATAATGTGATCGCTCATATGTGATCAATAATGTGATCGCTCATATGTGATCAATAATGAACAGAGCAACATTGGCAAAACACTGCCCTTGCTTTTGTGCATCGCTGTGGAAAGCGATATCACCGTCTCCGTCGAGTTGGGAACACAGATGAAAAAAATGTCGATTTATCTCTGTGAATGGAATGACAGCATACCAACAACTTCCTTTCTCTAACCATAAGTACGGCAAGGGGCCTATTAGCTAGGCAAGTGGCTTGTGTGATCTACACTAGGTCCGTATTCTATAGATCCATAGTTCTACGTCCTGCTGTTCTGCATGGAAGACGGGAGCATGGCGCATTCCATAGAGAGGATGATCAGCTCTTCTAAGCTTTAATTCCTATTTATCGCAAAAAGTATTGAATACCAGTTTGGCTGACGCGCACTACTGCGCGCATGATCAAACCTATGGTATTGATCACTGACAGGATTTTCGTGCAGACCACTACACGTGGCCTAATTCCCATGTTTCAAACGGCGGCCCATTTCATCATATTTCACCTTTGATAAGCATTTGCCAATGTCTAGTGCTTATCACATTTATAAAAACACCCAACATTTGTTGGAAGTAGAAAAGCTTAGCGGTTGAAAGAATTTCGGTAATCGGGATCTTAGTGAAAGCTCCTCATATCCTAGCGCTTCCGTTGAGCAGCTTTCACGTATCCGTTTGCTGGTGGTTCTTATCATTCCACTGGAAAACATCTTTAGGCTTTTACTTTTGGGTGAAACTCGAGCGTTTAGCGGTCGAATCAATTTCGACTATCGCTGAGGAATAGAAACATTTGGTTCACTAAGTATTTGCCCATGGATTTGGGAGCTTCCTCTCTGACCCACCGTTCCCATCCTATCTCCTATTTCACCGCTTGCAGTCAACGTACTATAAGGGCTTTGTGAATATGTTATCAGGCTGTTATCATTTGCCTGCCACCCCACGCAAACAATGTTCCCCCTCCTGCCGCCCCCCCCCGTCCCATCTTACTTTTGGAGCCAACTTCTACAGTTTCCCTGAAGCGAATTTTGAATTCGGTAATCCCCTCTAAGAACCTATACGGTATCTTATCAGCTATTATCACGTCCCGCCACCCACCAATAATGTTCCCATCCTGCCCCCTGTCATACTTCTTGGAACCAACGTCCCGCTACTATGACCCGCGCTGCGAAGTTGTGACCCTATCCCATTCTGAGGCTCTTTTAATGATATCTTATCAGCTGTTTATCATGTTCGCCAGCCCACCAAATAATGTCCCACCTGCCCCCCTATCTTACTTCTGTGGAGCGCAACGCTCTAGCTTTGCTGTGACGCGCGTTATGAATGAACTTGCTGACTTTGCCTTTATAAGGCCCCTTATGGTATCTTATCAACTGTTATCACTTCCTGCCACCCACCAATAATGTTCCTGCCCGACCCCCTACATCACTTATAAGTTTGAGCGCTTTATCGCTATTTTGAAGAAAGTTATGAATTTCCGGTCAAACACACACAAACACACCAACAGACAAACTTAGCGGATTATATATAGTAGGTGTGGGAGGGCAGGTCATTGAGAGGCCCCCGGAAGCGCCGTGATCTTGGCGGGAATTAGGAGTATATAAGAGTTGCGGATGCGTGGAATACATGCCTCATTTTCGATCTGTTTTTGACCGCCGAGTCGCGGTGCTCCCTCACCCCCTTATTTGAACCTACCTAAGATTCACTTTTATTCGCTTTATTTGTTCATTTGATTTGGTTGCCGTTTCTTTCATTGTAAAGTATTTGTTTAATAAATTGTTTTCGTAAACAGTGTCTTTGTCGTGCTCGCAGAACTGTCACTTCGGTGTCATACTTGATCGAATCACCGGGAACACATCCGGTACATGGGGGCCGAACCGATCAAGTCGAATCGATTGTGACTGGCTGCGTGGTAGCACATAGAAGACAGAGAACGGTCAAAGGGGACCGCATAAGCCGAACTGGAGAACCAGCGTGGGGGAAGTTTGAGAATCGCCGACAAGTGATCAGGAAAGGCGACCCCCAGCTCGGTAGTGATTGAAAACTGTTCAGATAGGGAACAGTGAGGAGCCTCAGCTGGGACGCAAAGTAAGCCGTCCAAGGGCTGGTAGAGGAGGCGAATCAAGCAGGGATTCGCCGGGAACTTTCGAGAAAAGGTGATCTCTTGTTGGCTAGGGGCCAAGAGAGGGAACCCCAAGAGGGCAGGGACGCAGAGTAAGCCGTCCAGGGAAGTGAGAAGCCTTTACAAGAGTGAGGTGTAAGGCGGTACACTGTGTTTTGTGGTGTTCATTATTGCGTGTTATCGATCGATATCGTCGCGATAAAACTCGGCGTCGTGATATTGACATTCGTGATATTGATCGAAGTAACATTGTCTATTGCAGAATAAGTGAAGAAGATGGAGAACCGCCGCGAGGGCGATGTTGATGAGAACAGTCCGCCTCAGGTTAGTGATCAAAGATTTGAGGTTAAGCGGATAACAGATGAGTTGGATAAGGTGGGAGATGAGGTTAAGCAGTTACCGTTACGGGTTGAAGAGGAGCTATCGGAGGCACGTA